>APFE031624878.1:12478-41509 GCA_000404065.3 Pinus taeda | reverse complement strand
CCCTTTTGCTACCAGTCTCACCTTATACCTTTCGATACTTCCATCAACTTTCTGTTTCAGCTTGAAGACCCATTTGCATCCAACAACACTTCTCCCTTCAGGAAGCTCTACAAGATCCCAGGTATAGTTTTTGGTTAAGGAGTCCATTTCTTCTTCCATAGCCACTTTCCATTTTTCGCTATCTGTATCATCTATTGCTTCCTGATAACAAGAAGGTTCCCCATCTTCAGTAATCAAAGCAAAAGACGAAGCAGAATCTTCATACCTTTTTGGAATTTTCCTTTCCCTTGTAAACCTTCTTAGAGAAACTGGTTGCTGAACTAGTTCAAAAACTTGCACTGGTTCAGAAGCTTCAACGGCTTCCTTTGTGTCTTCAACACCTTTTTCTCCAGAGGTTTCTCCTTCCTTCCGGCTGTCACCTGAGGTCTACGCCTCAACTGAACTCGTTGATGCGACACCTGTTCCTGTTCAATCTTTCAATTCAGTTGAATTTTAAAAGAGAGGTCATCAAATGTTACATCTCTACTAATGACTATTTTCCGCAATGTAGGATCCCACAACCTATATCCTTTCACTGCATAGTCATACCCAACAAAGACATAACATTTTGACTTTGGCTCTAGTTTTGATCGCTGATTTTTCGGAATGAGAGAATAAGCATCACAGCCAAATATTCTCAAATGTGAATAGTCACAAAACTGACCCATCCAAACCTCTTCAGGAATTTTACAGTCAATTGCTACTGAAGGTGATCTGTTAACTAAATAACAAGTAGTAGATACTGCCTCTGCCCACAACTCCTTTTACAAGTTAGCATTGCTAATCATGCTTCTGGCTCTTTCCATAAGAGTCTGATTCATACGCTCAGCAACATCATTTTGCTGAGGAGTATAAACAACAGTTTTATGTCTAACAATTCCCTCATCCTTACAGTATTGTTCAAATTCACCTGAAGTGAACTCACCACCATTGTCAGTTCTTAAGCATTTAGTAGATTTGCCTGTTCTTTTCTCTACCATTACTTTAAATTGTTTAAAGACATTTAATACATCAACTTTCCTTTTTAGCATATAGATCCAAACTTTCCGGGAATAATCATCAATGAATGTTAAAAAATACAGTGCACCTCCATATGACATAACAGGGGAAGGCCCCCACAGATCAGAATGAATGTAGTCTAAAACATATTTACTATTATGATTTCCAACTTTAAACCTCTGTTTACACTGTTTGCCATACACACCATGTTTACAGAAATTTAAATTCAAGGATTTCAGACCTGGAAGAGATTTACGCTTCATCAATATCTAAAGACCTCTCTCGCTCATATGACCCAATCGTTGATGCCATAGACGAGTGCCTGCTTCTTCCTTTTCTGACGCAACCGCTGCTTCACCGATCTGAGTACTTCCTTTCAACCTGTAAAGATTTCCGACCTTTTCTGCCTTCATAACCACAAGTGCTCCTTTGAAGACTTTCAAGACGCCATCCTGACCTGTAAACTTATATCCATCTTAATCCAAAACTCCCAAAGAAATCAAATTTTTCTTTAAATCAGGTACATTTCTAACACTAGTTAATGTTCTAACTGTGTTATCATACATCTTAATCCTTATATCTCCTATCCCAACAGTTTGACATGACATATTGTTACCCATAAACACAGAACTACCGTTTACATTTTCATATGAGGTAAACCAGTTTCTATGTGGGCACATGTGATGCGAAGCACCAGAGTCTAACAACCAGCTATCTAAACCCTGAGAGATATTACATTCAAGTGAAGTTTCATTTATCATACACAATTCTTCAGCAGATAAAACTTCGCCTATCATACCTGAATCGACCTGATTCGCTTCATTCTTCAGGTTTTCGGATTCCTTTCGTTTCCAACAGTCCTTCTTCAAGTGTCCAACTTTATTGCAGTTCCAACATTTCGCCTTACACTTCTTTCCTTTCGATTTCGATCTGGAAGTTCCCCTTGATTTTTCTCCTCTTTCCTTTGAGCGTCCTCCAGCGACCATGGCTTCTGATGCAGTTGTTTCAATGCTGGATTTCCTTCGTACTTCTTCAGACAGAAGCGCTCCCACGACTGATTCAAACTTCAAAGAATCAACAGAGCTGAAACTGATTGAAGTTACGAAGTGATCCCATGATTCAGGCAGAGAACACAGCAAGGTTATGGCTTTATCTTCTTCCTGTATTTTGACTTCCATATCTGTTAATTGACATATTAGTGTATTAAAAACATTCAAATGTTCTGCAACATTTCAACCTTCTTTCATTCGAAGGCTGTATAACTGTCTTTTCAGATAAATTCTGTTGGTCAATGATTTTTTCATATAGAGGTTTTCAAGTTTTTTCCACAATCCTGATGCCGTAGTCTCTTCAACAATGTTGAAGAGAACTTCATCCACTAGACATAGCCGGATGGTACTGAGAGCTCGGGCATCCAAGTCCTCCCAGTCTGAAGTGGTCATGGTTGCAGGTTTTTTAGTCGCCCCATCCAATGCCTTGTGCAACCCTTGTTGCACAAGCAGATCCTTAACTTTCAGTTTCCAAAGAGTAAAATTGCTCTTTCCGGTGAATTTCTCCACCTCGAATTTCGCATTCGACATCTTGGCCATTTTTCCTTTCCTAGGGTTTCAGACTTCTAGGGTTATATATTCCTTTAAAAGAAAAAACTCCTTATTTCTCCAACTAAAAAAAAACCCTGAAATTTTTTTCCTTCTCTTCAATAATAAAAAAAATTGTCTTCTTTTCCTAAAACCCTGGAAAAATTTTTCTTTTCTCTTCAAATAAAAAAAATTGTCTTTGTTTCTTGACTGCTTTCTGAAAAAAAAATTTTGAGGCAAAACAGCTTTAAAATTTTATGAGACAAAATTTTCTTAAAAAAATACCCGGATTTTAACAGCAACTTCGGCTCCTTCACGCAGCAAAGAAAAATGCCTCATGCAGATAAATCATTCAATTCCACTGCAGGTTCTCATTCGTTCGCCCTTTTTTTAAAATACGCAGCAATCTGGCTCTGTGTTCCTTGCTAAACTGCAACGTAATACGCAGCAATCTGGCTCTGTGTTCCTTGCTGAACTGCAACGTCTTCACACAGCCACGCAGCAATCTGGCTCTGCGTTCCTTGCTGAACTGCAACGCACAACAACTCCACTACGCAGGCTCTAAACACGCACAGAAAACGCACAGCATTCCATGGATTTCTGGACACAGCTTTCACTCACAGCTTCAGGGTTTATGCTCACTTCATCGCACAAAAGTTCAGCACTTCTGGACTCACGGCTCTTTAGGCCAGCAGGCAAATAACTTCAACGCACAGCCGGTCTTGGACTCACGCCTTCGCACAGCGCCTCTCACGCCTTCGCACAACCTTTTTTCCTTCAACGTCTTCACTTCTGGACTCACGGCTCTTGCCTTCGCACAGCGCCTTCACGCTCCTTCACCTCACAGCCAGTCATGCAGGCTCTGATACCACTTGTAGAAAACCCGAGAAGCAGAGACAGATAGAACAGATGAAAGGAATAACAGAATGAACCCTTGTTCAGATACGCCAAGATATTAAACAATTGAATCTTTATTGAATGGATGAATACTCCGCTCTGCTATTATTCATGTGTATACATTGTTTTATATTACATACCTATCTATTCGTTACATACCTATCTATTCGTTACATAACCGTAACCGACTAACTGGTTATTCCGTATGCAACCACTTAATAAAAAATTACATAAAACATTATTGTTTGTTGTCAATACTAACATTTTCAAGTTTATATTTTTCAAGTTTATATAAGGAAAAGTTAATATCTAATTATTTGCAAAATAAATTTAAGTATTTGGAAACTAATACCAAATTATTCTATTTTAATTTTTAATTTCAAAGTATTGAATTTTAATTTCTAAGTGCAATTTTATAGATTATTCTTAATTGAAAAAAAACATGACATTTTGATAATATTATTTTTTTTCTCCAGCTCATTAACAAGTTTTTTTTTTGCAAGAATTACTTTTAGTTATCTTTTTGCAAAATGACATTTGTGTTGTTTTTTTGGTTTAATTGTGTAGTGATATTTAAAGTTATTAGTTTGATATATAATTTATTTTCTAAAACAAATAAGTAAAAAGTTAGAGCACTTTGACATTTTCTTTACTTTGCATCATATCAATGAACAAGAATAGAATAGACAATAGAAAATGGTATTTCATGGTTATTAGTTTTCAAGAGTTTTGTTGTCTATGTCATAGTCTCATCAAAGGTTCTAATATGAGTTGCATTGTAAAAATAATGTACATATATTGTAATATTTGGAATAACAAAACAAAAAAGTGACTAAGTCTAAGGACATGGGTTGTAGAGCTAGAAATGGAGAATTCCTGGTAGGGATGATACAATTTATTGTGCAAAAAAAGAAACTTGAACTTGACAATATGCATTAAAGGCTCAGTGGTCCATGAAGTAAAAGGGATGGTATGTGAAATTAAATGGTGTTAGGAAAATATTCAGGCTCATGCGTGCTTGAAATAATACAAGGAGCAAAAGGGAACAAAAGTTATGGACTGAGTGCAAGAGTAAGGATGCAGTGGTAAGGGAGGGACATGACACTTGTTACAAAAGAAAGAGAGGCATTTGGAACAAGTGTCATGTCTCAATCTATCTCTTTGTCTCTCTCTTCTTCCCCCTCTGCCCCCCTACACCCCTTTCCTCTATATCTTCTTATTTGTCTCTTCGTCTCTCCACCCCACTCTCTCTCTCCCCCCTCTCTTTTTATCACTCTCCATCCCCTCTCTCTCCCTGCTCCTTCCCTCACTAAGTCTGTACTTCATAACAACTCCCTCACCTCTCTCTCTCTCTCTCCCCTCTTCTTCTCTCTTTCTATCACTCTCCATCCTTTCTCTATCTCCTCCACCCTCCTCCCTCCCCCTTCCTATATTTATTATCCCTCCCTCCTTACCATAGTCTACAATTCATAATAATACCCCCCCACCCTCTCTCTTCTTCCCCTCTCTCCCCCCTCTTTCCCCCTCACACCACTTCCCTCCCTATCTTATTGTTTGTCTCTTCATCTCTCTCTCTCTCTCTCTCTCCATATTTACCTATCTTTCCCCCCCTCCTTTTATCATTGTCCATCCTCTCTCTCTCTCTCCTCCACCCCCCTCCCTCTATTTCTCTATCCCTCACTCCCTCCCTCCCTTAGTCTATAATTCACAACAATCCCCCTCTAACTCTCTCTCTCTCTCTCTCTTTCTCCCTCTCCCTCTCTCTTTTTCTCTCCCCCCTCCAACTTTGTTTCTAAGTCCACCTCACGTCCTTCTCTCTCTCTATCTCCCTCCTCACTCTCTCTCTCTTTCCACATCTCTCTCTCTCTCTCTCACTTATCCTTCCTCTTTCTCTCAGTTTCCATACTCTTTTCTCCCTCCTTTCAATCTCCCCCTTCCATTATTTTCTATCCCTTGCTCACTTAGTGTGTTCATCACAAAAACCTCCATCTCTCTCTCTCTCTCTCTCCCTCCCTCACTTGCTCCTCCTCTTTCATTCTCTTCTCCCTCCCTCACTTGCTCCCCCTCTTTCATTCTCTTCTCCCTCATGTCATCTCACTATCTCTCATCCTTCCTCTCTCTCCCCCCTCACTCACTCGCATAGTGTCTCTCTTTCTCCATCTCTCTCTCTCACCCACACACACACGTATACACACATTCACAACACCCCCCTCCAAATTTGTCTCTCTCTTCCTCCCCATGTCAACCAAAAATACCGTCCTTCCATTCTCTTCCCGACCCTCTTCCCTAATCTCTCACTTTTTGACTCTCACACACTCTCTACCCTCACCAACTCATTCTTTTCCACATCTCCCTTTCTCTCCCTCCTAGGCGCCTTTATCCCTCCCTTTATCACCCTCCACTCCTCCTTAAACCCACCACAACCAATTCCCACTAACTCATTCTTCCCCACACCCCGCTCTCTCTCTACTTTTCTCCTTCTTTCTCTCCTTTGGCCCCTATATCCCTCCCTCTTTTACCCTCCCCACCCTACAAAATCCACCTCAATGATTTTCCATGTATTAAAGTCACCAGCTACATGAATGTGTGCAAGCTCCTAGTACTATAAGTGTGCAAGCTCCTAGTACCCGCCTGACTTTGGTATCAGTAAAAATTCTGGACTCCAGAATGAAGAAGCGATATGCCGAGTGGAACATGTCTGCCTAGTCATGTCATGGATGGACGGCGGAGATCGCTGCCATTATCGTCAGGTCATTAAATGATATAGAATTTTTCAATCATGACGAACATAGACGTTTGTAGTAAGTGGATAATTGACTGGGCACATGCTGGATAATTGAAAACTGGACTTTTTCCAAAATCTCGTCTCATATGAAACGATTGAACGCTATAAGAATGCTGGAATCATCTATGTTTAACAGGTTCTGAGAGAGATATTCAACTGAATTGAAACGAGAGAAGAGTTCTTTATGACCGTTGCAGAGATCCTGTGATAGGGCAACAAGAATACAAAGGTTTCCGAAGGTATCAACAAAGTTCACCATCATCGCCAGCAGATCCACAGATTGTTAACATGGCTTGCATTGTAGCAGTGAATTCTCCCTCTATACACAATTTTGGTATTGAGATATGGGCAGCTTCCCCAAGGAATCATGGTTTCCAGACGCCCAGGAGCAGCGGCATCCACGCAAATTGTGTGGCGTCTCCGCTGAGGCCTGTTTTAACCATCAGAGACGAAAATATGCCGTGGATCGAGAGCGGGGATAGCCCGGCCAAGAGGCCTTTCCCTTCTTGTGTCAATGTCTCGGAGGATAATGGTTCGAATGTCCGCAAGTTCCCTTTGCCTGCTCTCAAAAGGAAACGACCGCAGAGGCTGGATATTCCGCTGCAGCTGTCGGGCCTAAACGCGCCGTGCCCGGCAGTGGAGCAGCCGAAGGAGGTGAATGAAGAGGGTACTCATTATGCAGTTTCGCGCAAAAAAGGTCGGCGAGAATTCATGGAAGATAACCACAAAGCCATTGTCAATGTTCTCGGTGATTCCAGACAGGCCTTTTTTGGTGTGTTCGATGGTCATGGTGAAGAAAGCTGCGGCTTTCACTGCCGAAAATCTTGGTCAGAATACTGTGGACGCCATGCTCAGCATGGAAGATGAAACCGAGGACTTTCTTGAGTAGGCCGTTAAAGCTGGATACTTAACAACAGATGCTGAGTTTTTGAAGCAGGAGGTTGGCAGCGGTACTGCTTTTGTGACCGCTCTGATTAAAGGTGGTAACTTAGTGGTTTCCAATGCTGGGGATTGTCGAGCAATTATGAGCAGAGAGGGCGCTGCTGAAGCCCTTACATGTGATCACCGAGCTGGAAGGGAGGACGAGTGACAACGGATAGAAAATTTGGGTGGAATTGTGGAGCTCCGCCATGGAGTTTGGCGAGTTCAGGGATCTCTGGCTGTATCTAGGGCAATAGGGGATGCACACTTGAAAGAATGGATAACCCGAGACGAGAAAGATTAAAATTACATCTGATTGTGAGTTTTTAATTTTGGCATCAGATGGCATCTGGAATAAAGTAAGTAATCAGGAAGCAGTGGATATTGCCAGGCCTTTCTGCGTCGAGAAGCAACCTAATCTTTTAGCATTAGCAGGAGGTCCTATGGTTGCTTGCAAAAAGCTTGTAGAAGTAGCAGTATCCAGAAAATCTCAAGATGATATTAGTGCGATGATAGTACAACTGCCACATTTTTGCATGAAAGAGATTTAGAAAGTGTGAGCTGAGCCGAGCGGAGGCATACCATCAAAAGAGTATACTAGTTACAGCCAGCTGACCCAACATGGGTGTTGCAGACCTTAAACGACCACACCCTGTACACTTACTAAACAAGCAGTGGGAAGGATGGGAGACAACCACATCAATTTTTGTAAAGTCCCTCAGTATACCGGGTCCAATCCCTTTTCACCATCATGTTTAAGTTTCTTAAAGGCAAGGTCATAAGAATTTACTACTGCATTTGACTTATACATCCAACATCATATAAAAAAAATTGGTGGCAGTAATAATTATATGTTGTTATAGGGTAGGTCTAGTCAATGTAGTTTCAATTTTACTTTGAAACTACTTCAAAAGCAATTGTTGTTGAAGGCAGAACAGTTAGTGAATGGAATAAGTTTTAGTGAGTATGATGGGATTTGGAGTTTGCATATATCATTAATATTAATTTTTTAATTTTTTTTAATATGGATGGAAACAAATTAGTGAACTAGGACTTTAGAATAAGTTTCACTGAATATGGTCCATAATCCAAGGACTTTGGAATCTAAAAAATTTATCACTATGGATTCTTATTTGGGATAATGTTAGTTTTTTGCAATTATTGTTATAATGTAGTATATTTCAGCACATTAAATCACAAGTATTAAGACATTGTTTCAAATCCCTTGATTTATCATCTACTACAACCATTGTGAATTTAAAATGCAAACAATTTATCAATATGGATATATTAAGTAGGAATAATGTTACTTTGTCTTTTGCAATGATTGTTATAATGAAATATATTTCACTACATTAAATCACAAGTATTAAGACATTGTTTCAAATGAGTTCTATCTTTATTATTACAAGTATTAAGACATTGTTTCAAATGAGTTCTATCTTTAGTAGAAATTAAATACCATACTATAGAACTAAAATAGATACTTCAAAAGATGAAATATTCCGTCATGAACCCTAACTCACTTCAAACAAAGAAATATTCCATCATGCAACCTAACTTTAACCGAGGGAGAAAAACACTTTACTACAACATTGCCAATACATTTCACTTATATTGTTGGTCATATCACAATAACAACAAATTAATAAAAAAGGTCATTGTGAGTAGATAAGTGACTCAATGTCTCAAACTAATAGTAATCACTTGAGAAAGCTTCCAACCATTATAAAAATGAATCACAATATGACTATATACAAAATTGTTTTGTTGTCTATTTTTTAAATAAGAGCTATTGTGAATATAAAAATATATTTGGTGCCTATGTATGTAGTGAACCATTTGGGCAAACTGTCTTTAGTCAACCTCGAATCAAGCCTTATTTGGTTGGTCATGCGCCTTATTTGGTTGGTCGCGGTGTTAAGATAAAACTGTTATTGAATTTATAATAAAAAATTATTAATATATTGAAACCAAAACAATGCTTATTTAACAAAATGCAGATGAAATCAAGCTAACAGAAACCTAGACTTTCAATGCTCAAGCCCAAAATTGAAAGAAAAGTATCTTGGATTAATAAGAAATGGAAAAAAATAACATTAGAACTGTGAATATTGCAATCTATCTCTTTAATTTATAAAATGGAAAAGGTAAAACTGTTATTGAATTTCTAATAAAAAATTCTAACAATCAAAGGAGGAGGAGCTGATAGAGTAGGTATGCATATATAACAGAGAACCATTGTGTGTACCTTTGAGACTGGAAATGTCCACTGAACTGCTCAGCCTGTTTATGTCAGATAAGAGGCAATGCAGAGTTTTGATATCAAAGTTCAAAATACCATTGCCAAAGAACAAAAAGAACCTGTTGTACATTAGAACCAATCACTGTAAATGTATATCATTCCACTGACCAGTCAAACAGAGCTTAAAATTAATAAGTGAAATGAACAAATACAACTTAGTTTTAAAATGAAATGGAGAAGCAAATTTATTTTCAAGAGATGGGACGAAATGGAAAAGCAAATTTATTGTCAGGAGATGGGACGAAATGGTTGGAAAGGACGAAAAGAACAGGGAGACAAGGATGGGAGGGGCGGGTAGATAAGAGGTAAACTACAACATAATATCAAAACAATGCAGCAACATAAACAGTACCTGGGACGAAAAGGTTGAAAAGGACGGAAAGAACAGGGAGACAAGGACGGGAGGGGTGGGTAGATAAGAGGTAAACTACAACATAATATCAAAACAATGCAGTAACATAAACAGTACCTGAGAGCTCAAGCAAAAACAAAAGCGGAAGCGAGTTAACCACGAAATCAGTCGTAACTTTATTATATAACAAGAAAAGTAACTTACACGTAGCGGACGCTGCATGCATAATGTAGAACGGAATGAATAACACGTACATATCACCTGAGTTACTTAACCTCCATCAAATCAGCCTAGCATAACCCCCATCAAATCAGCCTCGCACTAGCCTACCTTAAGGTGATGGCCCAACAGATGTCATAGCTCACTGAACAAATGTCACCGCGATGCCACCTTAGCTGCTGGCATAAATTCTATGCCCTGCTGTTTAACCCTCTCCATGACATTCTCCATGCAAATGCGCCTGCTACTTCTCCCTCTGCTACTTCTCCCTGCAATTTATCTGTTGTCTCCACAGCTCCATTGTCTGCAGAAAATACTACTTTCTGTAGTTGCCAGATTACGTTAGAGATAGGAGGTGCTTATACGGATATAGAGCTACCAGCACCATATTGAGATCCCTTGCCATTAGTTTGACCGCGTAGCAGAACCGGTCCTAAACCCTAAATAATTACTGAATAATTACTGTTTGCTTTGATGAATAATTACTGAATAATTACTGTTTGCTTTGCTAGCGTAGCAGAACCGGTCCTAAACCCTGAATAATTACTGTTTTCTTTGCTCGCATCGCATTCGTGGGCTTAATAACGAAGTTAGGCAACTACGGGCAGTGAAAGTTTGCTCAGCAGCATCTGAGCCAGGTACATAGTGCCCGAGGTTGCCCCTTCTGTCAGTTCACAGTTCAACCGAGCGATACCCCTAATTATTTCTCTCTACGCACTTCCTATTCCTTCGGCTCCCACCCCCAACCCCTCAAAGGGAGAACGAAGAGCGTCTTTCTTTCTACGGACGGACTCTTCGATTGCCTGCTCTCGAGTGCCTGCTCCATCGACTGCCCCTGATCTCAATACCAGGAAGCAGGAACTCGAGGAAATAGAAACGGATTCAGTGAAAACTACTTCCTGCTGTCGAGTAATTGCTCACTAAATTGTCGGTCTATAATCACCCTGAGATTGAGAACATCAAATGTAATTCGTTAAGAAAAACAAAAGAAATTGTGTGAAGAGCAAATAAGATAGTTGTAAACTACTGTGAAAACTCTTAACCTGGTCTTGCTGGTTTGACACTTGTACTTTAAATTTTGGTCAAAGGGTCCAGCGTACTGCATTTTATGCCAGGACAATAATGACAGTATATCATTTGTTCCTATCATGCCATTTCATAAAATATGGGAAGTAGTGAGAAGAATCCAAGACGAAAACAAAAACGGGAATGAGAGTCAATAGAGGAAGCTCTGCAAAACTGGTTGGAGGACACTGACACACAAAGGAGGACTATTCCCTTCTATTGTTTGTATTGTGGTACATATGGATGGGAAGGAGTGGCTCTCTATTCCAGGGAAAATTCACACTCCAGCTTCTATTTTAAGTTTTAAAAAGGTACAAGGGTCCTACAAATCCTTTGGACTCAGCATGAAACTTAAGAAACAGAGTGTGGCAGGTAAGGGTGACATAGACGAAACAAATCCCAGTGGCTTCTTTAATGGAGTAGCTCAACAAAATCCTGGTGAAAGTGTATAAACCTCCTAATCGTATTAGATTCATATCAGATATCTCTTGAGCTTGGCTTCAGAAGACAAACAAACAACTCAGAAGTGAACTACATCAAACATGACTTCGGAAGACGAAAATAGGCGTATATAGCAGGGCTACTAATGAGATTGGGCAAATTGTCTTTAGTCAACCTCAACTCAAGCCTTATTTGGTTGGTCCTGCGCCTTATTTGGTTGGTCGCGGTGTTAAGATAAAACTGTTATTGAATTTATAATAAAAAATTATTAGTATATTGAAACCAAAACAATGCTTATTTAACAAAATGCAGATGAAATCAAGCTAACAAAAACCTAGACTTTCAATGCTCAAGCCCAAAAATGGAAGAAAAGTATCCTGGATTAATAAGAAATGGAAAAAAATAACATTAGAACTGTGAATATTGCAATTTATCTCTTTAATTTATAAAATGGAAAAGGTAAACTTGTTATTGAATTTCTAATAAAAAATTCTAACAATCAAAGGAGGAGGAGCTGATAGAGCAGGTATGCATATAGAACAAAGAACCATTGTGTGTACCTTTGAGACTGGAAATGTCCACTGAACTGCTCAGCCTGTTTATGTCGGATAAGAGGCAATGCAGAGTTTTGATATCAGAGTTCAAAATACCACTGCCAAAGACCAAAAAGAACCTGCTGTACATTAGAACCAATCACTGTAAATGTATATCATTCCACTGACCAGTCAAACAGAGCTTAAAATTAATAAGTGAAATGAACAAATACAACTTAGTTTTAAAACGAAATGGAGAAGCAAATTTATTGTCAAGAGATGGGACGAAATGGAAAAGCAAATTTATTGTCAAGAGATGGGACGAAATGGTTGGAAAGGACGGAAAGAACAGGGAGACAAGGACGGGAGGGGCGGGTATATAAGAGGTAAACTACAACATAATATCAAAACAATGCAGCAACATAAACAGCCTGGGACGAAATGGTTGAAAAGGACGGAAAGAACAGGTTGACAAGGATGGGAGGGGCGGGTAGATAAGAGTTAAACTACAACATAATATCAAAACAATGCAATAACATAAACAATACCTGAGAGCTCAAGAAAAAATAAAAGCGGAAACGAGTTAACCACGAAATCAGTCGTAACTTTATTATATAACAAGAAAAGTTACTATATAACAAGAAAAGTAACTTACACGTAGTGGACGATGCATGCATAATGTAGAACGGAATGAATAACGCGTACATATCACCTAGCTTACTTAACCTCCATCAAATCAGCCTAGCATAACCCCCATCAAATCAGCCTCGCACTAGCCTACCTTAAGGTGATGGCCCAACAGATGTCATAGCTCACTGAACAGATGTCACCGCCATGCCACCTTAGTTGCTGGCATAAATTCGATGCCCTGCTGTTTAACCCTCTCCATGACATTCTCCATGCAAATGCGCATGCTACTTCTCCCTCTGCTACTTCTCCCTGCAATTTATCTGTTGTCTCCACAGCCCCATTGTCTGCAGAAAATACTACTTTCTATAGTTGCCAGATTACGTTAGAGATAGGAGGTGCTTATACGGATCCAGAGCTACCAGCACCATATTGAGATCCCTTGCCATTAGTTTGACCGCGTAGCAGAACCGGTCCTAAACCCTGAATAATTACTGTTTGCTTTGCTGGCGTAGCAGAACCGGTCCTAAACCCTAAATAGTTACTGTTTGCTTTGCTCGCATCGCATTCGTGGGCTTAATAACGAAGCTAGGCAACTACGGGCAGTGAGAGTTTGATCAGCAGCATCTGCGCCAGGTACATAGTGCCCGAGGTTGCCCCTTCTGTCAGTTCACAGTTCAACCGAGCGATACCCCTAATTCTTTCTCTCTACGCACTTCCTATTCCTTCGGCTCCCACCCCCAACCCCTCAAAGGGAGAACGAAGAGCGTCTTTCTTTCTACGGACGGACTCTTCGATTGCCTACTCTCGAGTTCCTGCTCCATCGACTGCCCCTGATCTCGATACCCGGAAGTAGGAACTCGAGGAAATAGAAACGGATTCAGCGAAAACTACTTCCTGCTGTCGAGTAATTGCTCACTAAATTGTCGGTCTATAATCACCCTGATATTGAGAACATCAAATATAATTCGTTAAGAGAAACAAAAGAAATTGTGTGAAGAGAAAATGAGATACTTGTAAACTACTGTGAAAACTCTTAACCCGGTCTTGCTGGTTTGACACTTGCACTTTAAATTTTGGTCAAAGGGTCCAGCGTACTGCATTTTGTGCCAGGACAATAATGACAGTATATCATTTGTTCCTATCATGCCATTTCATAAAATATGGGCAGTAGTGAGAAGAATCCAAGACGAAAACAAAAACAGGAATGAGAGTCAATAGAGGAAGCTCTGCAAAACTGGTTGGAGGACACTGACACACAAAGGAGGACTATTCCCTTCTATTGTTTGTATTGTGGTACATATGGATGGGAAGGAGTGGCTCTCTATTCCAGGGAAAATTCACACTCTAGCTTCTATTTTAAGTTTTAAAAAGGTACAAGGGTCCTACAAATTCTTTGGACTCAGCATGAAACTTAAGAAACAGAGTGTGGCAGGTAAGGGTGACATAAATGAAACAAATCCCAGTGGCTTCTTTAATGGAGTAGCTCAACAAAATCCTGGTGAAAGTGTATAAACCTCCTAATCGTATTAGATTCATATCAGATATCTCTTGAGCTTGGCTTCAGAAGACAAACAAACAACTCAGAAGTGAACTGCATCAAACATGACTTCGGAAGACGCAAATAGGTGTATATAGCAGGGCTACTAATGAGATTGGGCAAATTGTCTTTAGTCAACCTCAACTCAAGCCTTATTTGGTTGGTCCTGCGCCTTATTTGGTTGGTCGCGGTGTTAAGATAAAACTGTTATTGAATTTATAATAAAAAATTATTAGTATATTGAAACCAAAACAATGCTTATTTAACAAAATGCAGATGAAATCAAGCTAACAGAAACCTAGACTTTCAATGCTCAAGCCCAAAAATGGAAGAAAAGTATCCTGGATTAATAAGAAATGGAAAAAAATAACATTAGAACTGTGAATATTGCAATTTATCTCTTTAATTTATAAAATGGAAAAGGTAAAACTGTTATTGAATTTCTAATAAAAAATTCTAACAATCAAAGGAGGAGCTGATAGAGCAAGTATGCATATAGAACAGAGAACCATTGTGTGTACCTTTGAGACTGGAAATATCCACTGAACTGCTCAGCCTATTTATGTCGGATAAGAGGCAATGCAGAGTTTTGATATCAGAGTTCAAAATACCACTGCCAAAGACCAAAAAGAACCTGCTGTACATTAGAACCAGTCACTGTAAATCTATATCATTCCACTGACCAGTCAAACAAAGCTTAAAATTAATAAGTGAAATGAACAAATACAACTTAGTTTTAAAACGAAATGGAGAAGCAAATTTATTGTCAAGAGATGGGACGAAATGGAAAAGCAAATTTATTGTTAAGAGATGGGACGAAATGGTTGGAAAGCATGGAAAGAACAGGGAGACAAGGACGGGAGGGGCGGGTAGATAAGAGGTAAACTACAACATAATATCAAAACAATGCAGCAACATAAACAGTACCTAGGACGAAATGGTTGAAAAGGATGGAAAGAACAGGTTGACAAGGACGGGAGGGGCGGGTAGATAAGAGGTAAACTACAACATAATATCAAAACAATGCAGTAACATAAACAGTACCTGAGAGCTCAAGCAAAATCAAAAGCGGAAGCGAGTTAACCATGAAGTCAGTCGTAACTTTATTATATAACAAGAAAAGTTACTATATAACAAGAAAAGTAACTTACACGTAGCGGACGATGCATGCATAATGTAGAACGGAATGAATAACACGTACATATCACCTGACTTACTTAACCTCCATCAAATCAGCCTAGCATAACCCCCATCAAATTAGCCTTGCACTAACCTACCTTAAGGTGATGGCCCAACAGATGTCATAGCTCACCGAACAGATGTCACCGCCATGCCACCTTAGCTGCTGGCATAAATTCGATGCCCTGCTGTTTAACCCTCTCCATGACATTCTCCATGCAAATGCACCTGCTACTTCTCCCTCTGCTACTTCTCCCTGCAATTTATCTGTTGTCTCCACAGCCCCATTGTCTGCAGAAAATACTACTTTCTGTAGTTGCCAGATTAAGTTAGAGATAGGAGGTGCTTATACGGATCCAGAGCTACCAGCACCATATTGAGATCCCTTGCCATTAGTTTGACCGCGTAGCAGAACCGTTCCTAAACCCTAAATAGTTACTGTTTGCTTTGCTCGCATCGCATTCGTGGGTTTAATAACGAAGCTAGGCAACTACGGGCAGTCAAAGTTTGATCAACAGCATCTGAGCCAGGTACATAGTGCCCGAGGTTGCCCCTTCTATCAGTTCACAGTTCAACCGAGTGATACCCCTAATTCTTTCTCTCTACGCACTTCCTATTCCTTTGGCTCCCACCCCCAACCCCCCAAAGGGAGAACGAAGAGCGTCTTTCTTTATACGGACGGAATCTTCGATTGCCTGCTCTCGAGTGCCTGCTCCATCGACTGCCCCTGATCTCGATACCCGGAAGTAGGAACTCGAGGAAATAGAAACAGATTCAGCGAAAACTACTTCCTGCTGTCGAGTAATTGCTCACTAAATTGTCGGTCTATAATCACCCTGAGATTGAGAACATCAAATGTAATTCGTTAAGAAAAACAAAAGAAATTGTGTGAAGAGCAAATGAGATAGTTGTGAAATACTGTGAAAACTCTTAAACCCGGTCTTGCTGGTTTGACACTTGTACTTTAAATTTTGGTCAAAGGGCCCAGTGTACTGCATTTTGTGCCAGGACAATAGTGAAAGTATATCATTTGTTCCTATCATGCCATTTCATAAAATATGGGCAGTAGTGAGAAGAATCCAAGACGAAAACAAAAACAGGAATGAGAGTCAATAGAGGAAGCTCTGCAAAACTGGTTGGAGGACACTGACACACAAAGGAGGACTATTCCCTTCTATTGTTTGTATTGTGGTACATATGGATGGGAAGGAGTGGCTCTCTATTCCAGGGAAAATTCACACTCCAGCTTCTATTTTAAGTTTTAAAAAGGTACAAGGGTCCTACAAATTCTTTGGACTTAGCATGAAACTTAAGAAACAGAGTGTGGTAGGTAAGGGTGACATAGATGAAACAAATCCCAGTGGCTTCTTTTATGGAGTAGCTCAACAAAATCCTGGTGAAAGTGTATAAACCTCCTAATCGTATTAGATTCATATCAGATATCTCTTGAGCTTGGCTTCAGAAGACAAACAAACAACTCAGAAGTGAACTGCATCAAACATGACTTCGGAAGATGCAAATAGGTGTATATAGTAGGGCTGCTAATGAGATTGGGCAAACTGTCTTTAGTCAACCTCGACTCAAGCCTTATTTGGTTGGTCCTGCGCCTTATTTGGTTGGTCGCGGTGTTAAGATAAAACTGTTATTGAATTTATAATAAAAAATTATTAGTATATTGAAACCAAAACAATGCTTATTTAACAAAATGCAGATGAAATCAAGCTAACAGAAACCTAGACTTTCAATGCTCAAGCCCAAAAATGGAAGAAAAGTATCCTGGATTAATAAGAAATGGAAAAAAATAACATTAGAACTGTAAATATTGCAATTTATCTCTTTAATTTATAAAATGGAAAAGGTAAAACTGTTATTGAATTTCTAATAAAAAATTCTAACAATCAAAGGAGGAGGAGCTGATAGAGCAGGTATGCATATAGAACAGAGAACCATTGTGTGTACCTTTGAGACTGGAAATGTCCACTGAACTGCTCAGCCTGTTTATGTCGGATAAGAGGCAATGCAGAGTTTTGATATCAGAGTTCAAAATACCACTGCCAAAGACCAAAAAGAACCTACTGTACATTAGAACCAGTCACTATAAATGTATATCATTCCACTGACCAGTCAACCAGAGCTTAAAATTAATAAGTGAAATGAACAAATACAACTTAGTTTTAAAACGAAATGGAGAAGCAAATTTATTGTCAAGAGATGGGACGAAATGGAAAAGCAAATTTATTGTCAAGAGATGGGACGAAATGGTTGGAAAGGACGGAAAGAACAGGGAGACAAGGACGGGAGGGCGGGTAGATAAGAGGTAAGCTACAACATAATATCAAAACAATGCAGCAACATAAACAGCCTGGGACGAAATGGTTGAAAAGGACGGAAAGAACAGGTTGACAAGGATGGGAGGGGCGGATAGATAAGAGGTAAACTACAACATAATATCAAAACAATGCAATAACATAAACAATACCTGAGAGCTCAAGAAAAAAAAAAAGCGGAAGCGAGTTAACCACGAAATCAGTCGTAACTTTATTATATAACAAGAAAAGTTACTATATAACAAGAAAAGTAACTTACACGTAGTGGACGATGCATGCATAATGTAGAACGGAATGAATAACGCGTACAAATCACCTGGCTTACTTAACCTCCATCAAATCAGCCTAGCATAACCCCCATCAAATCAGCCTCGCACTAGCCTACCTTAAGGTGATGGCCCAACAGATGTCATAGCTCACTGAACAGATGTCACCACCATGCCACCTTAGCTGCTGGCATAAATTCGATGCCCTGTTGTTTAACCCTCTCCATGACATTCTCCATGCAAATGCGCCTGCTACTTCTCCCTCTGCTACTTCTCCCTGCAATTTATCTGTTGTCTCCACAGCCCCATTGTCTGCAGAAAATACTACTTTCTATAGTTGCCAGATTACGTTAGAGATAGGAGGTGCTTATACGGATCCAGAGCTACCAGCACCATATTGAGATCCCTTTCCATTAGTTTGACCGTGTAGAAGAACCGGTCCTAAACCCTGAATAATTACTGTTTGCTTTGCTCGCATCGCATTCGTGGGCTTAATAACGAAGCTACGCAACTACGGGCAGTGAAAGTTTGATCAGCACCATCTGAGCCAAGTACATAGTGCCCGATGTTGCCCCTTCTGTCAGTTCACAGTTCAACCGAGCGATACCCCTAATTCTTTCTCTCTACGCATTTCCTATTCCTTCGGATCCCACCCCCAACCCCTCAAAGGGAGAACGAAGTGCGTCTTTCTTTCTACGGACGGCCTCTTCGATTGCCTGCTCTCGAATGCCTGCTCCATCGACTGCCCCTGATCTCGATACCCGGAAGTAGGAACTCGAGGAAATAGAAACGGATTCAGTGAAAACTACTTCCTGCTGTCGAGTAATTGCTTTGACGTAAAGAAAGGAAGCAAGCGAACCTGAGCTAATTGAGCCCATTTACAGATTTGGAATCTATCTGTGACGTACAGACTGAAAGAATAAACCCCAGCCAAGGCGAACCAATCTAACGATCCGAAGTATTGGGAAGGATATATAATTTCCCACTTGGCCATCTACGGCTTGATCCGTTACACCGGCTACACGGCAAGGTGCGAAGCCGCCTAAGTTTAAGCCCTTGCATTTAAGTACCAGCTATAATGGCTTCCAATGATTCTTTACAGACAACCGCTGCTATGGCACCAGTAACGATCGAGCGCAGGGTTAACCCCAATGTCGATGACGAACTCCCAAAACCTTGTATGCATTCCTGTGCTTCATTATTTCGATGATAAATACCTTTGCCTTCATTATCCGTTCAGTTTTCTGGAGAGAGCAGCAGTTCACAGTTCAACCGAGAACAACCATCCGATCACAACCGGGAACAGTTCAACCGACCAAGCCCTTCCGATCGCAACTGGGAACAGTTAAGCCCTTCAGGTGTGAGCTGATCGACACCTATACCACAGATCTGTCGATTACCAAGATTGACACATATACGGCATAACATGTGCCTCCTGGTTAACAAACAAAAATACACTTAGAACCTACGCCATAACATTTCCTCATAGCATTTCTTTAACATTAAATGTTGGGAACTAATGCTAACGCAAAGATAGCATTACTTCATGCAAGCGACGGTGTTTTAATCAATTGCAATTGTCCGAACTCCTTTCCTAACGTTTGAGATTGTATACCTCGATTTGAGGCCAAATAAGACGAAGACTTATTTCATTTGTTAAAAGCACGTGAAACTGTAATTAAAATTAAAAAAATGCATTGGTGATTGTGTCATGCCAAAATACTTTGGGTTAAGTTAAAATGTGCTTACAGATTAGCGTGGATTACCATATCAAACTAATGCACCGATTGATAATCGATTACTATAGTCCCTGCCAGCCCTGAAAGGGTAAAGACTAAAAAACATTATTCATAAAAAAAATTACCAAGTTAATATATGGTAAGATACATTAGTTCTAAAACATTAAAAAACTTTAATAAGAAAAAATTTCCAATTACTTATTAAAACTTAAATGAATCCATTACCTTTGTTCACTACTAATTGAGAAATAAAAAAATATGTAAAAAAAACAAAAAATAAAAATAGAAATAGAAATCCGTAGCTATAGTACAAAGAACATTATTCATTAAAAAAAAAAATCACCCAAGTTGATATATGGTAAGATACATTATGTCTAGGACAAATCCCTGCTAGAGCCTTTAAGCTTTGTTTTGATGGCACGTGATGGTGAATTGAACTTTACAATATTTATATAGAAATGATGCATTATAGTTTTAAATTAATTTTTTTAAATTTCGACTTTTTATAATTTGAGGATGGAAAAGTAATTACATTTAATTTAATGAAAAAATAAATAAATAATATTTAAATTTTATTAAAATATTTTAAAATATTGTATTATTAATTGTTTTAATTTATATAATTAAAATTTTATAGTGAAATAGGTTGTTGGGAAGTTCTTAAAATACTATGGATGGAAATGATGTGCCATTTCTGTGAGAATAGGAACATTGATGATGAAAACTACTTCCTCTTAGAGTATTCGGCATACAATCACATTAGATCTCAGTTTCATAATCTTTGTGCAATACTTGACCTTCCTAGCCTTTTATGATGTCAAAATTATAGTGAGCTAGAGAGGCTTCTGTCCAAGCCTTTTGAGCATGGGAATAAAATTTTAAATCAAACTAAATAATTTGTTTCTTTAGGTCCAATAGACTAAAACTTGGTCACATTAACCACCATCATCATCATCAATTAATTTCAAATTTAAAACTATTATAAATTATTATAAAAAAAAATATTTATAAATTAATTAATAATTATTAATAAATTATTTTAAATGGTATTTATTTTTTTATTTAAAAATATTTTTTATTAAAATGTTTACATTTTAATAATAAATGGCTTAAAATAAAACAATATATTTTTACAGTTAAATTAGAAAATGTCAATTAATTGAAAAACTGAACATATGAGGATATAGAGAGATTAAACAGTAATCTTTGTTGACTCTTCGAAATTTTGGATGATGTATTGGAATTATGAACATATAAATTCATTACGGAGGGTTTTTGCTTTGAAAACCGTCGTTCTTTTAACTGGTAAATTCACGGGGAGATAGTTGAGGAGATAAGTATGATTATATAAAGAAAATATAATTTAATTTAAAGATGAAATAGTTTTTATTAAATTAAATTTTTTTTTTAAGTTTAATTAAAATTTAGTAAAAAAATTAAATCTAATTTTGTTTTATTTGTAAAATTAGAAAATAATATTTTTTTAAATACTAAATTATTTATATATTTTAAATAATTAGAATTATTTATACATATATATACCATCCTATTTGAGATTTTATAACTAAAACCATTTTACTTGTAAATTAGAGTCCTATAAAATCCATTTTAGGGAAACAATGTTTTTAAGCTTCCCATGTGAAAAGAGCGGACACTTATTGCAAAACAATAGTTAAAGGGAAAGGAGAGTCCACATTTTTTTTTTCACAACTTTCCTTTTATTTATGAAATATTTTTCAAATATTTTGGGTTTACACTTTTTATTTTTATTTTTATTTATTTTATGCTTGGAATTTAAAAAAAAGGATTATTGGCTAGCGGACAATGCATTTTTAAATGCAATTGGCTTATAAAATTGAAGAGATATTTTGATGATATAAATTCAAAAAATTAAAATTATTTTTTTTCAAATTAATTAATTTTAAATTAAATTTATTAAAAATATATATTAAAATAAATTAGAAAATTATTTTATTAAAATATCATATTCTAAAAAAAATATTACCACAACAAAATTTATAAAATATGAATAAATAAATATAATCTTATTTTATAAATAAATAAATATAATCTTTAAAATTTACACCATTCAATCTAATCATGTATAACTAATTATTATGGGTAGGGAGTAGAATTTCAATTACATATTTTGAGTTTTAGCAATAATTAATTTATATGATATTTATAGAATTTCTTAGTTATGGTAAAAAAATTAATTTTATTAATATTAACATTTTAAATTTTTAAGTAATGATTTTTATGATAATGATGATGGTGGTTAACATTCGCTAATACCAAACATTGGTCTATCGGACCTAAAGAAACAAATTATTTATTTTGATTTAAGATTTTATTCCTATGCTCAAAAAGTTTGGAGAGAAGCCTCCCGAGCTTACTATAATTTTGACATTGTAAAAGGCTAGGAAGGTTAGTATTGTAACAAAGGTTGTGAAACTGAGATCTAATGTGGTTGTACATGGGACACTCTAAGAGGAAGTGGTTTTCATCCTCGATGTTCCTACTTTCACATATATGGGAGATCCTTTCCATCCATGGCGTTTTAGGAACTGCCCAACTACTTATTTCACTATGGAGCTCATAAGAATTCGTTCTAATCTTTGCTATATTAATTTTCTTCTTTGAGCTACTTAAAATAGAGAGATACTTTTGATCTTCTAGGGTGGAGTTGATGACCTTCTTATAATAACTTAATTTTCTTTTGGCCGCTAAATCTTTCTCACACCACATTTTTTCTTTGAACTTAGAAGTAACAATATCTTTAATGTTAATTATGTTTTGCAATGCATCATTCTTATTGACCTCCCAATAGTTTAACCAAGCCCTTGTGTCTTTATGCCACCCCCGATTGAGCCTTAAGTGGTTTTGGCTGGAATTTAAAGCTAGCTTAGGAAGTCTATGATCATCTATGTTATTGAGTTTGTGCTTGTACAATAGAAACCTAATCATAGCTAGGCTCTCAACAGGGGAAAGACTTGCTTCTATAAGGAGAATAGGATAGGGTGTATTACATTTAATTTTCAGGTTATAAGTTATAAAACGCTTCTGGATTTGCTCAATATTTCTCCATGATTCTCTGGAGATGCTACAACCCCAAACCTCACATCCATATAAGATAACAGGAGTGGCTAAAGTTTCAAAGAGGAATTTCTTTTTATCCCACATTACGAGGTTTGTTGTTTTACAATTATTTTCAAGACCAAAATAAGCTTTCCACCCCCCATTAATCCTTTTCTCAATGCTATGGTTCAAGTTGAGCTTGTGATGAATATCAATTCCTAGGTACTTGTAAGAATACACTTCCTCCAGGTTACTATTGTCATACATAAAATTAGCGTAAGTGTCCTTCTTGGATTTGATAATCATAACTTTTGTTTTGTCAATGTTAACAGTCATACCCATGGAAAAGTAGAAATCCTTAAGAAGCCTGAGTTGCTTATCAAGATCAGATGGGATAATGAGGCTCTCAGTCCAAGGTTTAGGGAACCCTTGCTTGACTTCTTGATTAAGAAGCTTGTGGATGTGGGGGATGAGGACAAGACCTCCAATTTTTAAGATTTCTGCCTGGTAACCTTAAATGTCCTTAGCTTTCCCATTAATGAGGCGATTAACCCCAAACTTAATGTCTTCTAAAGAGAAAACTTCTTTCATTGTGACCAGGGTTTCCAAATTATCCATGACAATTGGAGATCCATAAAGCTTTTTAAGATGGGAATTCCAATCGTGAAGAGTAATTTTATTATTATCTTTAGTCTTCCTAGTCAGAGTCTGCCTCCAAAATTTCTTAGGAGTTACCTTAGAGAGGTGTAAGAGATTCTCCTGCCTTTGACGAATGTATTTTCTCTCTTTCCTTTTAGTTAGGGCTTTGTATATTTTTATCTTGTCCATTTTAAGAGATTCATCAACAGCTTCCTTAATTGCTCTCCTCCCACTTTTACAATCTTTGTCATACCATGGATTGGTTTTGTTATTTCTTTTATTATTTGAAACTTCAATTGAGAACTTGTTAATAGAATATGAGAGGGTTGTAGTAAAATTATGATAGAGGTCTTCTATGTTGTCTATACTAGATAAACGAAGCAAATTGGTTTTTAATTCATTTAGAAAGAGATCACTATCAAATATTAAGTTGTTTTGGCTGTAAGTATTATTTTCTGTGGGAACTCTATGCATGGCAAAATTGAGAGTTATAAGTAAAGGCCTATGATCAGAGTCTGGTTCGTGGTCATTTAAGATGTCAAAATTTATTATTTCATTGTATAATGGGAGATCGGAAATAATGTAGCCTACCATGCTGCTACCAAGTCCATGGAAGTAGGTCATCTTGCTGGAATTGGGCCACTTCTTTAGACCGTTGCAAATTATGAGATCCTGAGCACTACAGAGCTTGACTAGCTCCGACCCAAACAAATTTTCCCCAAGGTCTTCAGAGCTCCTTTTGTACCTACTAGCCATGGTAGGGTCTTCGTCTAACCAAAGAAGATTAGAGTTGGAATGATTGCTTAGAACAATAGTTTGGTTGTTTGAAGTTCGAGCATTAAAGTCACCTATTAAAAAGATATTACTGTCATTCCTTAGGCTAGAAATATCATTCTCTAAACCATTGTAAGGATTAGTTTTATCTAAAAAAATAAAAAATAATATGTTTTAGTTGTTATATTTATTGAAATTTGGTTTTATATTTTTTTTATCAAATTTAATCCAAAAATATAATAAAAAACAAAACTTAAAACAATTAAAAAGTGATTATATTAATATCTATACTCGTTAATTTTTATTTATTTATAATTATGTAAAACTCAGTTATAAACCATATATTAAATATATAATTACATATAACTAAATAATATATAATCAAAATATATTATTTAATATATTAAATATATAATTACATAAAACTAAATTTTGATCTTTAAATTATAATTTATAAAAATAATATATAGACAACATAACCCTCGTGTAAATACTCTATCATTTGAAACGCTACACATATTACAAAACACGTCTCTTTATATATTCACAGCTGGATGTAGTAACACCATTCAATTTGATGTTGTCTTCCGCACATACTATTGGATTAGAGGTAATAGAAAGCACAATTTGTTTTTGAGATTCCATATATGTTGAATTTGTTTTTGAGATTCCATATATGTTTTTGATATAATGTCATCTTATGGTTGAATTTGTATAGAAATGGATTTCAACACAGGGTTTTGAGAAAAAATTATTTTAAATAGCAAAAATTATTTTTGGATTTAAAATTTGGATTATGATATGATGCAGGAGCATTCAGCTCTGAGGAGACAGAAAGTGGTTGACAGTCTCATGGAGAGACCAGAACACACAGTCACTTATGCATAGCTGGACAGGTGTCAAACTTGTCAGTTATTTTTATTTTATTTACTTGTTTTATTTTTTCCAGAAGGTCGATTAGAGTTAGGAACTGTTTCTTTTCAAATAGAAATTATTAACAGCAAAATAGGTTGTCAGTTAATTAGTTTCTTTTGTTAATTAACTAGTCTCTTTACAAGCTGTGTTAGTTAGGAACAGTTAGGAATTGGGACAGTTACCCAATTCTGTTAGGCAGTTCTACCTGAACAGAACTGTGGTGTTTCAGGGGTTTTAAGGAGGAAAGATAAACAATGTAAAGATTCCTCAAAACAGAGAAAAAGAGATATACAGTCATTTCCAAATTAAACATTTCCATCATTCTATTTCACATTATATCATGACTGTATAATTAATTTACATGCATCATAATATGTTTCTGTGTAATAAATTGGAGTTGGAATAGCAAGACGGAGAACCAACGAGAAGAACAGAACAGCATAGAGATATAATTATCACCTACAGACAAGAGAACGAGAAACTGCGAATGCAGACAACCTACAGACGGAGCGAAGTTAACAAACAGCGCAGAGCCCAATATATAAATATCATTGCCAGACAGAACGAGAATCCAGGCATACAGATACATTTTCAGGTAACCTGAAACCAGACCCACATGTTATATTTATAAATAGAGCAAGTGCCGGAATGTAATAAATATGCAACCGAATCATTTTCATTAACCTACTGTAAATAAGCAAACACAGTCCAGGCGTTCACATTTTCTTTGAACAAAATTTTCATTAAAGAGGCAGAGTCTCGAAACAGAGTTTCGGGCAAATACTTGTTACAACCATAAACTAACATAAATACGGCAAGGGGTCATCAACCATTAACCGGCGGACAGGGGTTTCGAACAAACCCTAGGGTTTCAAATAACTGAACAATAAAAAGCTACAGGACGAGGGTTCGAAACGAGAGCAACCCTCTCACAAAATAACCAAACAAGTGCCATACAGTGCGAGGGCTTGGAGCCGCTAAATACCCAACAAGGGTTCTAACAAAAACCAAATGACAATGTTGCAGAAGTAAGGGCCGAGGCCAACGAATAGAACCAAAGGAAAATTACACAGATAACAGAACCATTCATTTTGCCGCACAGAGGACGGACTTCCAACAGAACTAGACTCAGAACTATAAACAAACTACAGCCAACTACATGGGAAGACACTACCCGTAAGGGACGAGTGGGAGAGCTTGTCAGGAAGCGAGGAGCACCTCGAACCACGGAATCAACTACCTGGAACCACCTGCAACCAAACGAGAACAGGTTAGAGACCTGTACAAACATACATAAACATTTGAAGTCGAAAACTAGAATAAGGTTGGAGCAAGAACCCTTACCTGAAGCTATGGGAACCGAATCGAAAACCAACATAACGACTACACCCTAAAAGACCAGTAGCAGGTGCATTAGAACCGAAGGGAGGAAGGCAAATACAGTCTAACAGGGAACCATTATTTACCTGAAGAACAAGGTCGAAGCGCGGAAGCCCGGAGGAAGACCTATCACGAAAACGAAGTCATCAATCAAACGAGTGGAAGCAGCAAATGCATAAAAACAATCAGTCAAATACAGAGTGAACAGGTTTGTCATCGTGCGGAGCCGAGGGTGCCTTTATAGGTCGCCAAAGTCTCACCTCCATAGCTGTCGAAGACCAGAGATAATCATATAGTCGGCGCTCGAACCAAAACAACAGAGGACAAGAGTTCCCCCACAGACACAGAGCAAGCTTTCGGCGCAGCGAAACAGTGAAAATGACAAATGAGTAGAGTAGGGTTGACAAAAGTCGAATTGCCGTGCGAGGAGAACCGGCAAGTGTAGGTGGGAACCGGTGAAGCCTGTTGAAACCCTAATCCCTTTACCGAGGGAACGTACCAACGAATCAAGTCAACCATTAATTCATCCAGGAAACCAGTCCTATCAACGGCAGGTATTTTTTTGAATTGGCGGGAGGCCATCATAAGTGGTATCAGAGCTAGTTTCTTGAATTAGAATAAATGGAACATGTGGAAGGTGAAGGTGAAGGAAGAGGAAGAGGAAGAGGACGAGTAGTCCGTAGGGTAGTAGATGATGGACTTCGAGAGGAGATTCGAGTTTTGCGTGAAAGATTGGCAGTGGTGGAGGCTGGGGGAAGAAGAAACCCAGCAGATGATAGTGATGAAGAAGTAGCTGAACCAGAGGATGAGTTCGAAGGAGTGACACCGGAACTTAGGCTGTTGAAGTCAGTTTTGCTGTCCAGTCATAAGCCAAGGCATGAGTTACCTACTTATGACGGAAGTTTGTCTGCAGATGTGTTGTTAGATTGGCTGAGTGAAGTAAATAAATTTTTTTAGTTTGAGGAAACCAGTGAGGACAAACAAGTGAAGTTCGCCGCCACCAAGCTGAAAGGACATGCGTCCTTGTGGTGGGACAGCATTCAGGCGGAAAGAAAGAGACTACACAAACAACCTATCAAGAAGTGGGCCAGAATGGAGGCAAAGCTGAAGGAGAAGTTCCTGCCAAAAGATTACCAGATCATGTTGTACAGACAGGTACAGAACTTGGAGTAAAGAGGAATGACTGTTAGGGAGTTTACAGAGGAATTTTATAAGTTGAATTTACGAGCAGGGTATGTGGAAGATACCTCATAAAAAACATCCAGATTTGTGAATGGCTTGAGAGGGGAGATTTTGGATGAAATCGGTATCCTCTCACCTCAAACGTTGGATGAGGCCTATCAGTTTTCACTGAAGGCAGAGGAGAAAATTAACAGAAAACAAAACACCAAGAGAGGAAGTGGTTCTGGCAGGGGAAAAGGCAAGGTTTATGGCAGAGGTAGAGGTGCAGGCCCAAATGACGAGGGCGGCAGTTCCAAATCTGCTGGCACAAAAGAGAAGGACAACAGCACCAGGGAAGGACGCCCAGCCCAGCGAGGGCGAGGATTTGGTCGAGGCAGGGGAACTGTCCAGTGCTATCGTTGTCATAAATTGGGACACAAGTCATATGACTGTCCAGAAGGTGAACCAGCAGGTGGGAGAGGAACCTATGTTGCTCAGCCAGAGGATGTTGAGGAAACACCTCAAGAAGCAGAGAATACACCAGAGACAGGTGAAGCCTTGGTGTTAAATAAAGTGCTGTTAAAACCAGCAAAAGAAGTTGCAGAACCAGATCAGCGAAAGGCTTTGTTTCGCACTGTTTGCAAGTCACGAGGTAAGTGCTATAAGTTGATCATTGACAGTGGGAGTACCGATAATCTAGTAGCTGTGGAGATGGTAGAGAAGTTGGGG
Organism: Pinus taeda; assembly: GCA_000404065.3. Classification (NCBI taxonomy): domain Eukaryota; kingdom Viridiplantae; phylum Streptophyta; class Pinopsida; order Pinales; family Pinaceae; genus Pinus; species Pinus taeda. The sequence goes on along the minus strand of APFE031624878.1, from coordinate 13,022 downwards.
TTAAAGAAGTTAAAACATCCTACTCCCTACAAAGTGTCGTGGCTGCAGAAGGGGCATCAACTGTTAGTTGATGAACAATGTGAGGTGGAGTTTCAGATCGGTAAGTATAAGGACAAGATCCTTTGCGATGTCATGCCAATGGATGTCTGTCACTTACTGTTGGGACGACCTTGGCAGTTTGACAAAAGTGTAGTTCATGATGGGAAAACCAACTGCTATAAGTTTGTGAAAGATGGGATCAAGCATACGCTTATACCCATCAAGGAGCAGAATACAGTAGAAGCTAGTGGAGTGAAAGCACTACTGTTAGGTGGAAAAGAATTTATAAAACAGATTGAGGACAGCGAGATAAATTTTGCTGTCATAAGGAGACCAAAGGCAGTAGTACTTCATACACAGGTTTCAGATTTGCCAGAAGAAGTTCAGAGGTTGCTGCAGGATTTTGGAGACATTGTGGTGGATGATCTTCCGGATGAGTTGCCACCAAGGAGAGGTATTAGTCACTGCATTGACTTTATACCAGGGGCAAGCCTGCCAAATAAAG
>APFE031624878.1:0-11412 GCA_000404065.3 Pinus taeda | reverse complement strand
CTCCCAGCACGTTCATGCGTCTGATGAATGAAGTGCTGAAGGAATTTAATGGTAAGTTTGTCATAGTTTACTTGGATGATATTCTGATTTTTAGTAAGACTAAGGAGGAACATTTCAGACATTTGCAGAGTGTGTTGAGGAAGTTACAGCAGAATAAGCTGTTAATTAATTTGAAGAAGTGTACATTTTTTCAGCGAGAACTAGTGTATCTGGGCTTTGTCATTGCAGAAAATGAACTAAAAATGGACCCAGAAAAGGTGACAGCTATAGTTAGCTGGCCTTCTCCGAAAAGTTTATTTGAAGTTCGAAGTTTCTATGGACTAGCCAGTTTTTACAGGAAGTTTATCAGAAATTTCAGTGAGATTTGCGCACCAATGTTGGATACGATCAAGAAGATAAATCAACCATTTCACTGGACTGAAGCAGCAGAACATAGTTTTCAGATCTTGAAAAAGAAGATTACTGAAAGACCAGTGTTAAGACTGCCTGATTTCAACAAAATTTTTCAAGTTCGTTGTGACACTAGTGGTACGGCCATTGGGGCAGTCCTTAGCCAGGAGGACCGACCGATTGCTTATTTCAGTGAAAAGCTAAATGAGAGCAGACAGAAATACTCAACCTACAACAAGGAGTTTTACGCCATTGTGCAAGCTTTGAAACATTGGCGACATTATCTGTTGGGTAACGAATTCGTTTTATTCTCTGATAATTCTGTGTTACAGTACATTATGCAGCAGCATAAATTGAACCATAAGCATGCAACTTGGGTTGAGTACTTGCAAATTTTCACATTCGTACTAAAACACATTAGTGGGCAATCAAATAAGGTAGCATATGCACTTAGTAGGAGAGCGTTGCTTCTACAGGAAAGCACGATGCAGATTTTGGGATTTGAACATTTGAAAGAGCTGTATCCGACCGACACCAAGTTTATGGAGGCCTATGAGGCTTGCCAAAACCCGTTGTTACGAAATGACAACAAGTGGCTAGACTATAATCTACAGGAAGGATTGTTGTTTAAAGGAGGGCAGTTGTGTATTCCCAACTGTTCTATGCGGGAAAATATTATACAGGAAAAACACAGCGGAGGCCTGGCAAGACATTTCGGTATCGACAAAACAATTGCTCAGGTGCAACATTTTTATTTTTGGCCAAAGTTGCAGCGGGATGTGCAGAGGTACGTGACTAGATGTAAAATTTGTCAATTGGCAAAAGGTCACAGTCAGAACACTGGACTTTATATGCCATTGCCCATTCCTAGTCGACCATGGGATTCGGTTAGTATGGATTTTGTACTGGGTTTGTCGAAGACACAAGGAGGCTTTGATTCAGTAATGGTTGTGGTAGACCGATTTTCAAAGATGGCGCACTTTGTACCATGCAGGAAAACCAACGATGCTACTTACATAGCACATCTTTTCTTTACAGAGATTGTGCGGTTGCATGGACTTCCACGATCCATTATCTCTGACAGAGATGTAAAATTCACTAGTCATTTTTGGAGAACTCTGTGGAAAAAGTTGAATACCCAGTTGCAGTTCAGCTCCGCTTATCATTCGCAGACGGATGGACAGACGGAGGTAGTAAACCGAAGTCTGGGAAATTTGCTTAGAAGTCTAACAGGTGAAAATTCCCGGACTTGGGACCGTGTACTTGCGGAGGCAAAATTCACATACAACGATTCCCCTAACCGTAGCACAGGATATAGTCCGTTCCAGATTCTGTACGGCATGCATCCGCGAGGAGTGCATGAGTTACGAGATTTGGGGAAACTTGAGAAACAGAGCGCTGATGGGGACGATTTCACCCAAGCTATGAGCAATTTGCATGAACAGGTTAAACTGAAATTACAGGACAACAGTCAGAGGTATAAGCAGCGAGCTGATACAAAACGTCGGGAAGTTCAGTTTAATGTAGGGGACGAATTCCTTGCGTACTTACGTAAGGAACGGTTTCCAAAACGAGAGTACAGCAAGCTGAAATTCAAGAAAATCGGGCCCTGCAAGATCATTCGCAAATTTTCTGCGAACGCCTATGAGTTACAGTTGCCACCAGGGATTGGTATTTCCCCTATTTTTAACGTGGAAGATCTGTTTCCTTATGTCACAGGTTCAGCAGATAATGCAGCAGCAGAGCCACCGCGGGACACCAAATGTGAAGGCGATTCGTGGACGAGACAGATGCCGATGGCACCACCCGTTGAGATCGAAGGGATTTTGGACACACAAGTAGCTAAGCGCACATGCAGGAAGGAGTATTTGTGGTATTTAGTAAAATGGAAGAACCGTCCAATAGAGGACAGTTCGTGGCTTAACGCGACGCAAATACAAAAAGCAGGCTATTCTGTCGACGACCTCATGGGACGGAGCCATGACTTTTTGCCACCCCGGGAGCCTGATGCAGGAGCTTCCAGCTCTGAGGAGACAGAAAGTGGTTGACAGTCTCATGGAGAGACCAGAACACACAGTCACTTATGCATAGCTAGACAGGTGTCAAACTTGTCAGTCATTTTTATTTTATTTACTTGTTTTATTTTTTCCAGAAGGTTGATTAGAGTTAGGAACTGTTTCTTTTCAAATAGAAATTATTAACAGCAAAATAGGTTGTCAGTTAATTAGTTTCTTTTGTTAATTAACTAGTCTCTTTACAAGCTGTGTTAGTTAGGAACAGTTAGGAATTGGGACAGTTACCCAATTCTGTTAGGCAGTTCTACCTGAACAGAACTGTGGTGTTTCAAGGGTTTTAAGGAGGAAAGATAAAAAACGTAAAGATTCCTCAAAACAGAGAAAAAGTGATATACAGTCATTTCCAAATTAAACATTTCCATCATTCTATTTCACATTATATCATCACTGTATAATTAATTTACATGCATCATAATATGTTTCTGTGTAATAAATTGGAGTTGGAATAGCAAAACGGAGAACCAACGAGAAGAACAGAAAAACATAGAGATATAATCATCACCTACAGACAAGAGAACGAGAAACTGCGAATGCGAATGCAGACAACCTACAGACGGAGCGAAGTTAACGAACAGCGCAGAGCCCAGTATATAAATATCATTGCCAGATAGAACGAGAATCTAGGCATACAGATACATTTTCAGGTAACCCGAAACCAGAACCACATGTTATATTTATAAATAGAGCAAGTGCCGGAATGTAATAAATATGCAACCGAATCATTTTCATTAACCTACTGTAAATAAGCAAACACAGTCCAGGCGTTCACATTTTCTTTGAACAAAATTTTCATTAAAGAGGCAGAGTCTCGAAACAGAGTTTCGGGCAAATACTTGTTACAATCATAAACTAACATAGATACGGCAAGGGGTCATCAACCATTAACCGACGGACAGGGGTTTCGAACAAACCCTAGGGTTTCAAATAACTGAACAATAAAAAGCTACAGGACGAGGGTTCGAAACGAGAGCAACCCTCTCACAAAATAACCAAACAAGTGCCATACAGTGCGAGGGCTTGGAGCCGCTAAATACCCAGCAAGTGTTTTAACAAAATCCAAATGACAATGTTGCAGAAGTAAGGGCCGAGGCCAATGAATAGAACCAAAGGAAAATTACACAGATAACAGAACCATTCATTTTGCCGCACAGAGGACGGACTGCCAACAAAACCAGACTCAGAACTATAAACAAACTACAACCAACTACATGGGAAGACACTACCCGTAAGGGACGAGTGGGAGAGCTTGTCAGGAAGCGAGGAGCACCTCGAACCATGGAATCAACTACCTGGAACCACCTGCAACCAAACGAGAACAGGTTAGAGACCTGTACAAACATACATAAACATTTGAAGTCGAAAACCAGAATAAGGTTGGAGCAAGAACCCTTACCTGAAGCTATGGGAACCGAATCGAAAACCAACATAACGACTACGCCCTAAAAGACCAGTAGCAGGTGCGTTAGAACCGAAGGGAGGAAGGCAAATACAGTCTAACAGGGAACCATTATTTACCTGAATAACAAGGTCGAAGCGCGGAAGCCCGGAGGAAGACCTGTCACGAAAACGAAGTCATCAATCAAACGAGTGGAAGCAACAAATGCATAAAAACAATCAGTCAAATACATAGTGAACAGGTTTGTCATCATGCGGAGCCGAGGGTGCCTTTACAGGTCGCCAAAGTCTCACCTCCATAGCTGTCGAAGACCAGAGATAATCATATAGTCGGCGCTCGAACCAGAACAACAGAGGACAAGAGTTCCCCCACAGACACAGAGCAAGCTTTCGGCGCAGCGAAACAGTGAAAATGACAAATGAGTAGAGTAGGGTTGACAAAAGTCGAATTGCCATGCGAGGAGAACCAACAAGTGTAGGTGGGAACCGGTGAAGCCTGTTGAAACACTAATCCCTTTACCGAGGGAACGTACCAATGAATTAGGTCAACCATTAATTCATCCAGGACACCAGTCCTATCAACGGCAGGTATTTTTTTGAATTGGCGGGAGGCCATCATGATATAATTCATTAAATGTATAGCTATTTTCTAAACATAAGACATCGTTGATGCTCTAAAGCACTAAAAAATAACAAGAAATATAGTAAATGTCAATAGAGTTCACAAAAGATTAACTAGTTTTGGAGCAGGATAGACATCAAAAGATTTTATCTTTTCTGTAAGAATTTTGTAATAAAAAAAATTCCTAGATTATTGTTTTTTGAATGTATAAATAATTTCAACATCCTAAAAAAAACTTGTAATATATAAATGAGAAAATCACATGCCTCAAACTTACTATTTCAAAAAATTGGCCACTAAATGTATAACAAAACCAATTCAGAAAATATTATAAAAAAACAAAACCATTTCACAATCATACTACTCTATCAATTTTCGCTTAGATAAAAAAATCAACATATATATAAAATAAATACAAGTGAATCCAAATTGACTAAATTTATAACAAAACCAATTCAGAAAATATTATAAAAAAACAAAACCATTTCACAATCATACTACTCTATCAATTTTCGCTTAGATAAAAAAATCAACATATATATAAAATAAATAGTGAATCCAAATTGATCAATGAAAGCAAAAAGAATAACTATATGGCAACCAATAAATCCCATGCTATTTGGCTTTAAATGAACGGCCACTGTATATGCCCACCATTCGATTTTGCTAAGGCCGAAATCGAATGGTAGACATATACAGCCGCCTTTCATTTAAAGCCTAATAGCATGAGAAATATAGCTAGCCAAAACGTATTAAAACGACAAAGTGGAACCAGTCTTCATTACCTAATGGCAGGAGTAAGAGAACTCGTCAAATCTTTGACCAACGACTAGTTGAGCTGATCGGGCTAACAAAGTTGATTCCCGTTGACCAGCGACCAGTTGAGCTCATCGGGCTAACAAATTTGAGTTTCATCAAGCGAAAACATTGAATTTATTGGAGCAAGTGGAACTAGTCAAACACGATAAGACTGAAGATAAATAAATAAATAAATAACAAACTCATTAACCAACCAACCTATCGCAAGTCAATTGGACTGGTTTTTCTTTTATTATATAAACAATTTGCATGAATTTAATTATGCAAGAAATTTTGAAATCTTGTCCATTATAGCAAGCCAACCAATAATGAGTCAATCGGATTGTTGTTTCCTTTATTGTATAAAATGCTTACATGAATTTAATCATGCAATAAATTTTAAAATATAGTCTGGGGCACTTGGAATAATAGGCTCATGGTTTTCGAAAAAGGACTGTCAACCGTACAATTTAGAATAAAAAGACTATGTATTTTCTTTTCTTTGTTGTAACGTTGTAATAAACTTTCCTCCAACTGTTTTTTCATCAGCATTATATATTAGCAATTATTTCAAAGGTGTAAAGAGAAGAGATGTCGATAGGTTTGTTTAATTGGAATATATTGGTATATATCACATAATATATATGCTGGTAAAGTCTAAACAGAAATTTGATATCACTCTATTAAGTATAAAATTATTTATTTTAAAAATGATAAGGAAACATATTTTTACTATTGACTTAATAGTTTTTAAATCGGCAGGGCTAGTAAGAAATCACTAAGCAAAATTTATGAAACCAATATCAATGATTTATTATAATATTATTCATATTATCTTATTATAGTACCATCAATTCTCAAACTTCTTGTGTGAGACAAATAGGGTTTGCACCTGACAATGGACTACAACGGAAAGTTTGATATCTCATAAGCTGAATAACAAGCCAAATATAATTTATTGGCTGTAACAAGAAATTGAATGCAAGCAAGATATAGTATCAAATTCTTGTCTTTCAAAGAGAGTTTATTTTTTTTTTAGAGAGAATTAATACCAAGTCGAAATTTGAATCACATTATCATAATTAGCCTAACAATATTGGCATGTAAACAACCCTATAAATTAATTTGAAGAACAAAACTTAGATTGAGAAGCAACCAACTTAACCTTCCCTTGCTATTAATTGAGCATATTTGATTCCAACCAGATTCAATGACAAAGAGATAAGAAAATAACACTACATTCTCTGCATGGAAGAAACTTCCTTTCAAGCCCAATTATAGCATCATATGCAACCATGACACTCAAATCATGTGTCACCAATTAAATCAGACAAAGAGATAATAAAATAGCACTACATTCTCTTCATGGAAGAAAATTCCCTTTAAGCCCAATTATAGCATCATATGAAACCATGGCACTCAAATCATGTGTCACTAATTAAATCAGAAAACACATTCGAGTTACTCAAAAACATAAGTTTTGAATAGGAGCAGTATAATAAAAGTAGCAACAATATTGTACATGTGTGGTTATATCTTTTGGATCCATCGCATTTTGTTGTTTTATGCATCGAAGTTTTGAACCATCCTTTGTGGTTCATCATCAGAATTTTTAGATTTGTGAAAAAATCAGAGAAGGCAGAGGATAAATAAATAAAGGTTATGTTAGGTAGTGTAAAGAGCCTACATGTTTTGTTGAAAGTGAGGTCTTTAATTAATTTATAAATAATTTAATTCAGTTTAAATTTAAATTTAAATTTAATTATGATTTTTGTTTTAATTAATATGTTTTCATTTAAGTTAATTTTGATTTATATAATTAATAATTTAATTCAATTTAATTTACTATTAATTTATTTTAAATAAAATTTTATATGATTTAATTAATTGGTTAATCTAATAATTTAATTTTAGTTTTGATTGAGATTTTAAATTTCAAATTTTTATTAAGTGAGTAGTAGTATATATATATATTAATTAATATGTATATTATAGAATAATAAGATTTATTTATTTGAATTTTAAGTGTTCAGGTTAATTTTATTTTATATTATAGTTAATTTAACTTAATGGAAATTTATTTTATTTTAATTTAATTTTATGGAATTTAATTTAATTTAATTTGTTTAAATTTAATTTAATTTTCAAGTATATTTTAATTTAATTCAATTATATTTTATAAATGTAAGTACAAATTAATTTTATTTTTGAAATTTATTTTATTTTATTTATATTTTGTTTAATAAATCTTGATTTATTTTTAATTATTAGTTATATTTTTTAATTTTAATTTTAAATTAGGTTTAATTTAGTTTAATGTTTAATTAAAATTTGATAGTGAATGAGTTTAATCTTACTATAGTTTTTTAAGGAGTGAAATAGGAGGACCAAGAAGCAAGGGGGATTCGTCTACGATGTGGTGGAATCTCCGGTTAGCTAGCGTGAGAATCCAATTATCACTTATTTTCCAACAGTCATCACGATTTAGGTTATTGGGGTGTTTCCTTATTTCGATAGCTTATCTAAATTTCCTATGGTGGTAATGCTCTATTTTGGCTATAACACAGGAGTTTTCAATGCAAATGTGATGATTGGTTTTATTAGAGTGCTCCGCTAAAGCTGAGGTTTTGGAGCAGTTATGGTTGATGTTAGCAGCATGTTCTTGAATCCTAGTTAATATAGACCGGCCAATGTCACCAATGTATGTCTTGCCACATGAACAAAGGACCAAATAGACCTCTTTGTGGTGTTTAGGGTCAAATAGACCTCTTTGTGGTGTTTAGGGTCAAATAGATCTGTTAATTATTTTCATAAGTTTGAAAGTAGTTTTTATGTTATTCTTTCTTAAGATGTGTGAAATCTTGTTAATTATGCTTAAAATGTAAGAAAGGTGAACTTTACCAGCATAATCATTAGTGTGTTGTTATTCTCAATGCTTTCAATAAAGTGTGAGGTGGTCACTCAAATGTGTTATCACGTAGCAATCGATGGATTGTTGATTAAATTCGCAAGGAGCGAAGGCTTTTGAAAGTCACATGGAAATTGGGAATTAGAAGATGCAGCAGTTCCCAACATGATTACCTGCAATATTTGGTGGGACCACACGGTATACAATCGAATGAATGCATATCATCTCTTTCATGTCATGTCATTACTACAAAGAATGTGCACCACTGAAATAAAACATAATTTTTTTGCAAAACCGTTCATGACAGGTGGAAAATGGAATAGGTCTTAATGACGTTTTCGGAAAAATATTAACCATCAAAAATAAGCTATTTCAAACCCGTCAAGGAAAACGGCCATTGAAAATTTGTAACCGTTAAATACCGTCAAAATGCCATCTTTGTGGCATAGGCAAACCATTTTGGAAAAAACGATTTCTGCAACTTCCGAAAAAATTCTGGAAACACTCTCGTAACCAATGCGGCTTACCGACAGTAAATTCACGGTCGATAATAATATAATAAAACATCTGAAAATTAGCAAGTTCATTCATTGATGTCATATTATAGCATTTAGACTTTGGGCGCACTTCGCAAGTAAACTTGGGCTTGGTCGACGTACTCTGGTGGAACCTATCACCATCCCCGACGGCCCACACGCTTGACTTTGGTATCAGTAACAATTCTGGACGCCAGGCACTCCAGAATGCAGAAAGGATCTATTTTTGCACATGAGGTTATGAACGAAGATGAGAAGCGATATGCCAAGTGGAACTTGTCTACTTCGTTATGTCATGGATGGACGGCGGCTGCCATTATCGTCAGGTGGGTAAAAGAGGAAACAACTGGCAGCGTAAATGATATCGAATTTTTCAATGAGGAGGAACATAGATTCTTTCAGCGTGTTTCAAAGCATAGACGTTTATATTAAGTGGATAATTAACTGTGCACATGGTGGATTGGCATCCAGAGGTATTGATGGGGGGAGAAAACTGGACTTTTTCCAAAATCTCTTCTCATATGAAACGATTGAACGCTCTAAGAATGCTGGAATCATCTATGTTTCGTTGGAACTACTACCTACTTACATGCAGACTTTTAGTTAGAGCATGGGACTGCATGCAAGATTTTTTTTGCATGTTGGAATTACTACACATCTACATGAGTACTCTTAATTAGAGTATGGGACTGCATGCAAGATTCTTTTTGCATGATTTACTCCTTGATTTGTTCCTTTCACTCCACAGCTGGCTAGTTATCTCGGGAACTTGTTGTAGTTATCTGGCTAGTTATCACCATTATCGTGCATTACCTTGGGATCTTCACCCAGTAATGCTATATCATGAGCATTGTAACCTATTTTCAAATGAATCATTCTTTTCTTCTTTTGATTTTCTTTTAGTGTTTTTGCTCTACAAGGCTATGTGTTCAACCTTTACTAGCTAGATTCATCTGTGCAAGTTTTCTAACACATTTACATGGTATTAGAGCCCACAAGTTGCTAGATTAAAAGTGCACAATCCTTTATTTTGCAGGTATTACAGCATGGAGATAAAAAATTAACAGAAAAATAGAATTTCCCAAAACATCAATCCTAACACACAAATTTTGATCTTTAAATTATAATTCATAAAAATAATATATAAACAACATAACTCTCGTGTAAATACTCTATCATTTGAAACGTAACACATATAACCAAACACGTCTCTTTAAATCTAAATCTTCACAGCTGGATGTAGTAACACCCTTCAATTTGCTGTTGTCTTCTGCACATAGTATTACATTAGAGGTAATAGAAACCACAATATGTTGAATATTTTTGAGATTCAATAGATTTTTGAATTTGGTTTAGGGGTATTGGAAAGTACATTGCGTTGAATATCTTCGAGCTTCATTTTGAAAAATAAATCTATATATATTTTTATATAAATTGGGTAATTATGATAAATGTTTTTTAACATAGAATATGTATTGATGGGCCATTAGTGTATGTATATGTCGTTAGTAACTCAGCTTGGGCTCTTTCTAGACCCTTCCTCCGCTTCTTTGTTCCGGAAGGTCGTGTCATCTCCATTAAGATGGCGAGGGCGATGTCAATTATTTCAGATCTGTCGATTTTGTTGGTTTGGTCACTTCAATGGATTTTGGTTTCGCTCGGTAGAACTCAACCCTGGGATTTCGGGACTACTTTTTTTTAAGGCTATTTTTATTCATCCCGGTTTTAAGGATTTCTTCATTTTTTAACGCTGTTGAGAAAGATAGGGATGTAATTCTTAATTTGGGTTAGTTTTTTTATTTTCTTTTATTAATATCTGTAATTATTTTTTTGTATGGTTTCATTAATATTTTTAATTTTAGATTTTTTTTAGCAATATGTTTAAATTTATTTTTGTATTTTTGGCTTACATTTTTCAAATTACAAATTATGAAAATTTCATTTTGTTAAATGTGAGAGTGAGACATAGAATGGATTTCAACAGATGGTTATTGTTAAAAAATATTTTGAATATCAAATAATATTTTTGGATTTAAAAATTGGATTATGAAAAAAATCTTTAAAATGTATAGTTCGTTAAACATAAGCCATTGCTTCACAATGCTCCAAAGCACCAAAAAAATAACAAGAAATATTGTAAAAGTCAGTAGACTCCGCAAAAGATTAACAACTTATTTTGGAGTAGTATAAACATCAAAAGAATTTACCTTTTCTGTGCAAGAATTTCTTAATAAAAATTTCCTAAATTATTATTTTTTGAATGTATAAATGAATGATAAGGGTTGATGTTGACATATTCTTATTGAAAATGGTCGACCATTATTGACCATATTCAATATGATTGACCATGGTCTATCATAGTTGACAATTGTTCATTATGATTGACCATGGTTGATCATGGTTGACATGGTAGACAATGGTATGGTTGATCATGCTTGACCATGGTTGATCGTAGTAGACCATGATTGATCACAAATGACCTTGGTTGACCATGCACGACCATGGTTTGATCATTGTAGACCATATTATGGTTGATCATGGTCAATCATGGTTGACTATGATAGACTACATAACTCAAATTCGTATACAATACATAACTCAATTGTGTGAGTCTAACAAATTTCTAAATAAAAATAACCCAAATAATAAAAATTAAAACTTAAAATAATTAAAATGTACTTATATCAA
>APFE031624865.1:0-23399 GCA_000404065.3 Pinus taeda | reverse complement strand
ATGTTAGGCCCCTATACTACTAGTGTAACCCCTTATTGTTATTAGTACGCCCCCCTTATTATATTGTTGTACCCATGTAGTCCCCATATTGTTACTATTGTGCCCCATAGAAGCCCACTATTGTTATTATTGTGCCCTTACATTATTATTATTATGTCGGCTCTAATTATATTATGACTCCTTAGACTCCTATATATAGAAAGGAGGTCTTGTCATTTGTATCATCGAAGAATTGTTCATTTGTGTAATGTAAATGAGGTTGCCCCCTCGAAGAGGCTGAATTCTGTTTATAGGCTTCCATGAGGGTCCAATTGATGTTGAGGCCAACTTGTCCATTGGTACATATGCATGGGGCCAACCTAATCCAATATACATGAGTGGGTACATAAATTAGAAAACCAACTTTTGATTGTCCAAATGAGGTGATATTTAGGGCAATTTTGGTCCTCTTGAAAGAGGAATTCACTGCAATCATCATCTATGTCATCTGAGATGTCCAAGGTGGAATTTGACCACAATTGCTTAATTTTAACACTTCCTCTCAACTATGGAGAATTCCACTTGCCAATATCTAACCATTGATCATACATCCCATCTCAAGTATCTCATCATCTCAGATCATCGATGTACATCTCTTGCTTATTCCTGCTTATCTCTTGACCTGCTCATATGTTGAATATTCTCGAATCTAAAAGAAGAAGAATTTGTTACTGGAGGGGAGCTTAAGCTACCACCCTCTATTCATCAGGATACAACTGGGAACCTCTGCCAATGGGCTACTACCCAGAATCTCTGTTAACGAGCTACTACCCAGAATCTCTGTCAGCAGGCTATTACCCAAAATCTCTGTCAGCGGGCTACTACCCAAAATATATGTCAATGGGATACTATCCGAAAATATGTGAATGGGCTACTACCTAGAAATATGTCAATGGGCTACTACCTGGAAATATGTCAATGGGTTAATACCCAGAAATATGTCATGAGGCAACTACCTAAAAATGTCATCAGGCTACTACACAGAAATATTGGTGGGGAATCAAATCTATGACCTGCATCATCATTGGAGAGCATATCATTGGGGAGCACATCTCAACCTAGAACCGCATCGGGAGCTACTATTCAACCTAGAATCTCATGGATAATCTACTATTACGGCCCCATATCGAGCAATAGGAGATATAAGGGAGCTACTACTCAACCCATCCTATTGCCTATAGATCTTCCCAACAATGACCCTGAACAGTCAATTGGTTGAACATCTGCATCATAATATAGCTTGGACGAGATACCCGAACTACCAATAGGTAAGGATCACACGCCTCCAAGCCTCCTCAACTATTGGTGAGACGAATAGGGATAATCTCAACAAGCCCAGCTTGTGGGTATGATGCCAACTGGGGTATACTATGCAACGACCAAGATAGGGTGAACTATTACTCCAACCCTATAGGTAATAAATAGGGGTGATGCCCAATTGTCCAGAGTTCCCTCAATGCCAGGAGCCCTCTATCTCAATTCCATACCCTGGGAGCTTAGACAAGGGAAGAAGAGCTTGGCTTGGTGTCCTCGATCAACGTTTCTCTCATCATACTCATATCATCGTACTTGTATTAAGTAATAATAATCTATCATTATGGTCTCCTATTTATACAGGAGATCAAATAAAATATCATGTTAGAGCATAAATAATCATATAAATCACAAAAGGATACCATAATCATCCTCCCTCTCAAGGAGGTGCCACCTACAAGCCTAAGTTTGTCTCGTACAACTGCACTGTGAGTATCACAGTCCCAACTATATATATATATATATATAGGATTATCTGCCAATCGGATCCTAGTTTTTATTGTCGCAATATATCCATGTCATATCTAGATCGTTATCCTCCATAATGTCCCAGGCTAAGAGGAGATTGATGGAGGTAACCATAGACCAAGCTACCAAACTGAAAGCTTGGTATGTGGTTACCTCCGTCGATCTCCTCTCAGCCTGGGACATTGTGGAGGATAACATTTTGGCGTTGTTTCTGGGGAGATGAGTGATATATCTTCCCTGGGAAAGAATGACGAGGATCATATCTAATTGTTGATGGTGAATAGTGATCAGACACAAGAAAGGTTATGCATCCTTCACTTGGCGACTCCAGTGTCGAAGAATCCAAATGTTATAATTTTCATGGTGACTCCAAATCAATTTCAAATTTAATTCAAAGACTCCACTGGAGGATGATCCTTACCAATAGAAACATGTAAGGACAATATGGGAAGATCAGGTATTCAAATTGGACTTTCATCCAAGACTTCATGTTCTTTATTGTAAATTATTTCTTTTCTTTCCCTGAGAATGTCAAGAAGGTTTTCTAGAGTATACTGTATTTGAGAAAAGATCCCAAACTCGCATATGATTCCTTTTCTTTGAAGATCGTGAATACAAATTCTCTGTATGCCTTTGATCTTGGTCAAGACCCTTCTTCTGAATCTTATGATGACCATCTTCAGCTTGATGAGCCTCAAGAGATCAAGATTAATCCTATAGCTTCTGTACATACTCCTATACCTTGTAAAATTCCGGATAGATACAAGCCCCTCATCTTACCTCCTATACTCCATGATTTCCATGAAAATTATTACAAATATCTTCCAAGGTTTGATGGAGAATATGGTAACATCACTACTGAAAAACACATTCAGAATTTTGAAAATTTTCTCGACCCTTTTGAGGTTGAAGAAGATGATGTCAGTATCAGGATTTTTGCTTATCTTTGCAAGGCGAAGCCAAGAAATGGTTTAAGAACTTACCAGCTGCAAGCATTTTCGATTTCCATCAGTTTGTGAAAGTCTTCTTTCATAGATGGGTGATCAAGAGAAATACTTTTCTGATTTTAGAAGAATATAATCATTTGGAAAGACAACCAGGAGAAACAGTGCAACACTTTTAAGCTAGATTCAATCAAGTATACCATTCAATGCATGTTGATATAAAACTGCCTTCCGGTTTAGCTCTTTTACATTGCCTGAATGCCTTTGATCCAAAAATGGCATTTCAATTGAGAGAAAGAAACACTGCCACACTCAAAGAAATGCAGGATAGTGAAATAGCTATGGAAGCTAATATGTTGGTCAAAAGGTCAAAGTTGAAAGAAGAAGCGAGGGATAACATAGAGAAGGAACATCTAACATCTTTAGAAGTGAAGCTTGACATTTTGGTAACAACAATGGAAGAAATGATGCAGAAGATCACCATGAGAGATGAACTTCTTGTTCAAAAACACCATGTCCCACTTATTGCAAAAGAAGAAGAGGTTGTTGACCTTAACCATTCTGCTGCTAATTTCAGTTACCATAGATGAGAAAGTGATTGTTTTATGTACTCATTTATGGATAGTCATGAAGATGGATCTAAAGATCAACTCGTGGAGGATCAATCTGCTGATCTAATGTGTATGTTTGATGTCATTCCTTATAATGATGAGTTACCCAAGTATGATCAATATGATGACGATTATGTTGTTAAAATAGAGGCTAACTCTACAAGGCAATCAATAACATGTTTTTGCGAGGAAGAAGCTTCATTACAGCAGCTCAGATGTAGCACTCAGCCTATGTATATCAATCATGACAACAATGAAGAGAATCCAGAAAATTTCAAATCAGGTGAAGGGTCTTTGCCTTTATGTTTTACTTCATTCCAATTACCGAGAGAAAACTTTCCTAAGATTAGAAATCAGTAGTCTTTCAGTTTTGATGTTGAGCATGGAGAAGATCATGAAATTCTTGACCAAGATTCCTTACCTTTGTGTTTCTCTTCATTCAAAAGAATAAGAGCAAACTATAAGGTTACCAAGGAAGTAAATAAGCAAGTTGACAGTAGTCGACAACCTTATCCTAAAGTTGTTGAGAATGTTGTTTGTAATATAGAACCTTTTTTCAGTCCACAATCACGGTTACCAAGCAACATTCAATTTGAAAACGCAGCCGAAAGTGTGGAACATGAAGAGTTTATACAAGATCATGTAGTTTCATTGGAACCGATCCACAACATGTTACAACAACTTTCTCATATTTGCAAAAATCCAGTGGGCAATTATATGGATGATCTTTGTGTTCAAAATTCTCATCCTTTGGCTGGCTCGCTGTCAGTTTGAAGACAGGGTTGATAATGATTTAGTTTGGCATACAGTTTTAATGTCTTGTCCATCAGCAGTCTCATCACATTTATCACAAAGGTCATAGGAAATCTTGTAGCCTTGTCATGAATGTTTTAAGTTGAAATTTCAGGAAAGCACAAATGTTGGGAAAATTGTAAAATCAAGGTATAAAGACTACCTAGAGTAGAGCAGTAATGTATTAGATGGGATGGAAATCAATATGTATTCCTATGAAGATCCTCTTGCAACATTCTTGAGGTCAGCTGGTGGGCTCATGCTTTTCCATTTGATTAAGATTCAATCTGTTCACAAGTTTTCATGGGAGTTACCTTTCAATAGTTTTCCCTTCTTGCTCACGAGAAAGCACTTGTAGAGAATTCAACTAGTAGACAAAATGCTTACATGGTACCATTGGATGTTCCATTTCACTTGATTAGGTGATGTATAGATCAGTTAGAGTAGGTGTGATGAAAACACTCAATTATCAGCATTTTTTTCAGTAATATCTTTCAGTAGTCAGTTTTAGAGTTAATCCAATTCAGTTTGTCGGCCAGTTTTCAGTTTTCAGTTTGGTCTTTTTGTTTTTGACTCCATGCCCAATGAATAAGGCTACTTGGTCTACGGTGTTCTTAACACCTCCAAAGATCTACCATCCCCAGCTGGAGCTAATATTAGTGTTAGTCAATTTTTCCTGTCACCAATGATCAAATATGCTTTTACCAAGTTTTGTTAGGGGTCTCAAGTGAATTTTATCATGTCACTAGGTTTTCAGAATAAAATTTGGTCACAGGCTAGTGTGTCTAGGTCTACTACTGCTCCTTCAAGATTTTCATGTTCCGGCCACTGCCATCACTTAGTTGGATGTGTCATCATTGAAAAAATCATCATTATCATATTAGTCATGTCACCATGGTTTTCATTTAGCTCAGTGTCACCATTAGGTCATTAGGGTTAGAATCATCAAAAACTGCCATTTCATTCAATAAACCGGGAAATGAAGGAGTAGTGGTGGGGTTTGATCAAAAAGTTTTGTTTCTAAGTGTAATTCACTTCAAAATGATGTAATAAGTTATGTTTCAAAGCTGCATGTAAAAGTTCCAAGTTACATAGTTTTATCAAAAGCAAAATGAAAATGATGGTGGGCCACCCTACCATTATAAAATTGAGTTATATAGCCTATAAAGACCACTTCATTCCACCTCTCACCCTTATGTTCATTACCAAAGAAGCTCTCATCCATCACAAGACAGTTTCTCTACATTTTCAGAGGCAAAAACACTCCCAAGGGTCATCAGAACCATTTCGCTGTGTTTTCCCTGTATTTTGTTGCGTTTTCTGATTTTCGTTGTGTTTTATTGTAATTTCGCTGTGTTTTCTTGTTTCAAGCCCTAATATTGGTTCTGAAAGGTTTCTTCAGTAAATGTAAGTATTTATCAGCCTATTGCAAGTAAGTTTAACACTCTTCATCTCTCCATAGCCTTTTTTCATTTGATTTCATGCTACAAAACCTATTTTGCTCCCTTCGCTGCATTTTTCTCTGTTTCATTAGTTGTTTGTGTTTTAATTCCCTAGACCATGCCCTCTACTCATTTTCCCTCATTCCACTTCCTAGGGGTCCCTAACACACTTGCCCACCTCTCGAAATTTTCCTACCCATCTTCCCTTTCCCTAAATCCTCCATCCCATTACATCTTCCCCTGTTTTCCTAGCTAGGTTTCCACTTGCAAAATAGTCAAATGGAGGAGGAGAATAAAACCTATAACAAAGGAGGTCAAATCTTGAGGTATGAACCCCTAAACACTGAGGATTTGATGTCTTCCCCACTATCCAAGCAGTGCTTTGAGAATGGAGAATGTTTACGGTTTGTGAGTTGGTTGAAAGGGTCAAATACCATGATAAATTGACTAGTCTGTTTGCCACTCATTTGAGGAGGGATAAGGTTATTATTGCAGGTGTCACATTCACTATTTCAACTGAGATCATAGCAGGAGCCATGGGGATACCTAATGATGGAGAAAAATGGTTTAAGAAGTTATATTTGAGCCTGCAAAACTATCAACCCTTCATCAAAGGTCACTATAGACAAACCATTAAGAAAGTTTTTCCTTTTGCACAACTCCTTGACAAATTTTCTCCATTGATAAAGGTCATAATGAAATAATTTACATGTGAAGGCAAATTCTCAAGGTTGTACAATACCATGTCAGATTACTCATGCATTTCACAGGAGTAAAGCCACTAAACCTAGCCTATTACCGCTATCACTTTAGCAATTATTTTATAAATGCAATTACATAGTGATATTGGCCTGAAGTCTTCAAAAGAGCCTGAATCTTCTTTTTTTTGGAATTAGGGCTATGAAAGTTGAGTTAAAAGGGGGGTAGATAGCGCCTTTCCTCCTGGATTCTTCGACCACCTCCGTCACTTCATGTCCAATTCGATTGAAGAAGTGTTGGAATAGTTCAATTGTCCACCCATCTGGGCCCGGACTTTTGCCCTTTGCCATAGATTTAATGATGCTCTCAACTTCCTCCTTCGTGACTTCTCCCATCAAATCCACCACTTCTTCCTCATCCCCATAGCGGGGAAAGCATTAGGCTGTCCTAATAACCTCTGCCAGTGTGACTTCCTCTTGTCCTGTGAAAAGCTTTTGGAAATGGCTCCTCCCCATATGAGGCAGAGTTTCAAAAGAGTTTGCTTCTCTGCCTTCTTCATCCTTTAGTTTCCAAATAGTCTTTGAGTTCTTCCTTCCTCTAGCATAATTATGGAAAAATTTAGTGTTTTCATCTCCTGCCTTCAGCCAAATGGCTCTACTTTTCAGCCTCCATTCCTCCTCTCTTGCTAGAAGGATTTTACTTCATTGTCTTTCCAACAACAAGATTCTATCCTTTTTCTCCTAAGTTTCATACCCATTTGATTCAGGACTTTCCAAGTCTTGGAGTTCTAGACCAATTTTATTTAGATCTTCATCCTGTTTTATTTTCCTAGCCTTTGACCACTCCACTGTTGCTTTTTTAAGCCTCTTGAGGTTTTCCATGAACAGGAAGCCTTTTTCTTCAGTATCATTTATTCTTGAAGGTCTCCAAGTTTCTCTGAAAAGCTTATTAAAATAGTCCTCCTGCAGCCATAAGGAGTTGAATTTAAAATGGGTTGTTGGCTTTTTAGGATGCTTGGATAGCTCAAGAAGAATTGGAAGGTGATCCGAGTGTCCTCCCTCTCCTACCCATTGACGGAAGGCAGGGATCCTTGATGCTATCTCTTCACATAGGAGGAACCAATCTAATCTTTTTGCAATTCTGGAATCCCCTGTTCTTCGATTCCTCCATGTGGGCCTTATTTTCAACAGGCTAATATCCATCAAATTGTGAGAGCTAAGCAAATTGAGGAAAAAATCTGATAAAGAGTCTTCTCTAGTTGATGAGCCCCAAGTTTTAGCGGTTCCAATAGAGAAATTAAGGTCTCCACCTACCACCAAGTTCGGATTCCTCATCACTGATTTGGAAAGTAGAGAATTCCAGAATGCAGCTCTCCCTTGGCACGGACCATAAATATTGACTATCAACAGGGGGACACCTAGCTCTGAGGATAGGACTTCCATCCCCATTGCATGCTCCATCCCCCAAAGATTCCTCAATTTTAATTTTCCTTCCCTTATGCCCATGGCTATGCCTCTCGAGTGTCCTATGGAATCCATTGCCTAAAAATTCCACCCTGGGAGAAGGGTTGATAATACTTTAGTGACTTCTTCACCCCTACCTAAAGTTTCCTGCAACAGTAGGACATCCGGATTGTACTAATGGACAATTTCTTTGAGAGCCAATTTTTTAGGTTCACTGGCTAAACCCCTACAATTCCAGGAGAGAAAGATCATTTTTCAACCTCCACACAGGGATTCGCTACTCTAAGAACCCCAGAAATTGACATTTGTTTCCCATCGACAATATCTATTTAGCTCTTATCTGAGCTTTTGGCAAATTAGTTTTCCTACCTCTCGATTTCCTCTTATTACTCAGGGACAAGTCCATACCCAAACAGTCTCCAAAGGTGTTGATTTTTTGTCATGAGAACAGAGGTAATAATAATTTGAACCTGGGAGAGGACCTCTCCTCACACCCTCCTCCTCATCCGGAACCCCCTCACAGTTCAGAACTAACTTGGGAATAGATGTATGATGCTATCCACATAAGTATAATCAGAACCAAAAATAGGACAAGTACTAACATGAGCACAAGAATTTAAACTAATATCTTTTATAGATAAAGATGGAGAAAGGGAGGGAATGCTTAAGTCCAATCGCATACCCTTTGAGTCTTCAATGCTGGGAGCTGTAGGTGTTTCTGTGGTATCCTGGACTCGCTTCTCTAGCTCTTGAGGCTGTGCCGGGAGGGAATCTGGTACGGGGGTCTCCTGCTGAGTTGCATCATCTACTTTTTTCTCTTATGGCCTATCAACGTCCATATGATCCAACCCTTGATCCTTCTTTGAAAGTGGAGTCCTTAACTTCTACGCCTCCGTCGATTCCTCCTCAGCCTTCCTTTGCTTCCGCCTACGCCGATATCCCAAAGGATAGTCTCTTGCCAAGTGTCTGTAAACATGACATCTGTGGCATCGAAATGGCAGATGTTCATAATCCAGAGGTTGAACATAGATGAACTCTTTATATTGAATCTTGATATCTTCCACTAACCCTTCCCTTGGGTTCAGTCTCACCAGTATCCGAGCCATCGCCTTGTCCTTCAACTGGATGAAAGACATGTTTGTTTTCAAATATGTGCCGATTTGGTTCCCAATGGATTTGAAGACCGATTCCACCCACAAGAAAGGTGGTAACCCAGGCACGCATACCCAAACAAGAATGTCTTCCACCTTCTCTCGTTGTGCATCGAACAGAAGAGTCCATCGTTTGAACATTACTGGGTGGTTGCCAAAAGCCTAGTTCTTCCCTAGGACCCAGTACACCGCCTCTTTCTTTTCGAATTTTACCATAAACCATCCTTTTGCCAAGGATGTTCCCTAGAATCCCTTATCAGGAGCCGATTGCCATTGTTGTGTGGCCCAATTTTGAATAAACTGGGCTGAATGTTTCTTCCCCCTTTCTCTTCCCACCAGGGTAAGCTCAGCCACTTCGATGGCTTCATCTATCTGGACGTCCATACCTAAGAGTAGGTTTGTTGAGTTTTCTTTCGTATGTATTATTTTCTGATTTTTCCTCTTTTCCCTCATCTGCCTCTTGGCTGGCCCTTCCTCCCTGTTCTGAGCAGCTGCTGCACCATTTGCTAAACCCTCCTGTTGTGAACCTGAATTCTTCCCTGAGATGTTGTATCGGCTCCCTCTTTCTTCCCTTACTGCTAATGCCCCGCTTCCAAACCCTCCCACTAGGCCTTCTGATACCCCCAAATCTCCTGCCTTCCCGGTAAGGCCTGCTCCTCCTTCATTATCTAAGATCTCCTTCCCGAGGGTCGAACCCCATCCAACCCCTAAATCCGCCTTCCCAGAATGTGTCCTGGGGTTTTTCGGGTCCCAACCAAAATGATCCTTTCCAACAACCGGCGGCTGATCTGCCTCTGCATACCCAAAATCCACCTTTAACCCACAACCTGGCCTATTTCCCGCTGATTTTCTCAACCCACAACTATAAACGATATCCTCAAGACCCCCAGAGAAGAAATGATTAAGCGGGAGGGATTTCTCTGTACTTACTTGGTGAATTTGTTGGTCTTCCACTTGCTTGTATGTTGTCGACTGGATTCTTATCTCCGGTAGCGGAGAAATCGTTGAAACTCCTTGGCCGCTCAGAAAGGCCAGCCCTAAGCTCTCCTCCAGCAGACCTAGCGATTTTCTTTGATTCCAGGTCACCTCTGAGCCTGATTTAGCTTTCCCAGAGCATCCAGTTGGCCTGATATATTTCTCAATGTTTTGTTCAGTTACCTCCAACCCCCAAACCGACAAAATGTCTCCCGGTTCGGGATCAAGATCTATGGCATCGCTCGGTTTGACCATTTTTTAACAAATTTACTACAGGTAACAACAAGCAAACCCAAGGCCGCAAACGGTCCGTTTCGAATACCTTCGTTGTCAAGATACAACGCAATGGCATGCCAATTATTTTCTATCGTCTACCTTTTCGATGTCAAAACATGTACTAGCGTGTCCTTATTCACCCAACTTTTATGGTTAACTTGTGAAAGACACACTCACCCTGCTACGTTTCTTATTTACTGACTTAATGGCACACAACAAGCTACTTAAAATAAAATTTTAAAATTTCCTATTTTTACAAGAATATATATAAATAATGAAAAAAAATTAAATATTTAAATTTATCAAAAATAAATATAAAAATATATCAAAACCAAAATTAAATATTTAAATTTTCATAATAAAAAAAAATGATATAAAAATATAAACTCCATAATAAAATAGTGGAATTAAAGCACTTAAATTTAGTTTTAAAAAAATAAAATATATTATTTAAATAATTTTTAGTTGTGAAAAATTACTTTTCCCATTGGTGTATAAATTGTAGATACATTTTAATCTCCAAAATTAAAATATAAAATAAACAAATGAGAAGTAAAAGAAATACATTGTTAAATTATTATTAATATTATTATTGTTATATTTATATATATATTAAATAATATTTTATTTTTAACTATTTTAAAATATTGCAGTTACATGAAATTAAAATATATAATACAGAAATAAAATATATAATCTTAACTAATATAAAAGTATTATTAAATTAAATATATTTAATTTTTGTTTCGGATCTAGGTGACTCATTGGTCGAGGGAAACACTAAATGCTTCCATGATCACAACAACTTGGATAATTAATCACAGAGATTTGTGGTGCTCCCAGTGCCTCTGGGCAACAAATAACTAGCTTACCATTGGGCAATAAATGCACAGGGTTGTATATGCCCACCGTTGGATAATGTACTTGCTTAAATCCAATGATGGGCATATACAGCCCCCACTCATTCACTGCCCAATGGCATGCCTGTTATTTTCTTTCGTCTACCTTTTCCGCAGTTCGATGTCCAAACATGTGCTAAAGTGGCATGTCCTTATTCACCTATCATTTATGGTTAACTTGGGAAACACACTCACCCTGGTATGTTTCTTATTCACTGACTCAATCGCACGCAACAATCTACCAAGAAGTTCGGTGGAATTGATAACTGAATGCCAACAGAAGGGGTGGTAGAGGGTGAGAGAGTGAGGACGATCATCTCTTCCTTCATGGCATGGTCAGGGAGACAAACGTTTTCATGATAGCTTACCATGGCACTATCGATGCATGGTGGTTGATTTGGAGATTACCAATTTTGGTGATGGTCTATGGGCACTTATAAATGTGTTGGCTTGCTTTCTCAGAGACCAGGAGAAGGCCATGGTGGTGCTTGATGGGTGGTGAAGAACCTTGATTTTCACTTGGGTTAGTCCCGCGCTGCTCTGAGAGATCTGCCAAGCGTTATTGGCTTACATCTTATACCCTCTCCCTTGCCTCAGGATTCCACTCTAGCTACTAACTCACCTTCTCGAAGCCAAGAGAACCTTGGTTTGCCAGCAACAAGTCCCAATATGCATAACACAATACACAAATTGTCACAACAGTCATGAAGCACAATAGTGCAAACTCCAGGGGAAATGGGGTTGTCGTGTCGCAAAGATGCTTAAATCAGCATCAAAGGTGGTGACAACGTTCCTCATCTTGCTACTCATATGTTTCATGTCGATGATGACTATTATGTTCCAATGCTAATAGAATGGGAGGATCCAGCTGAGTCGAAGGAAGGAACGAAGAACCCAATAGTTTTCTACACCACACATGTCACTTCTAAGCACTAAGATAGAATCTTGTGATATTGTTTTTTTTGTTACTGTCATGTTTTTGGCTATAATAACTTGCTTCCAAAACTTCTCAGGAGCTTATCTGCTTTCACTCACTTGGGCAGATAGGTCTCCTGGTAAGGGTTAAGTGACAACTAGTATCTTTTATTTTTTCCCAAACCAGGTATAGCCTGCCTCAAACCTTTCATGGATGTACATTGTTGTCACCCATCATACCATCTTATATTTGTGTCGAATAGTCCTATTTTTCATCTCTGGCGCAAAGAAGGACTGGTGAAATCTTGGTTGACTAAAGGGGAAGCCTAAAAGGAGAGTCGAAAATCGGGAGCCGAAATTCAAAGGCTGAAAGGCAAGAGCAAGTGTCGAAATTCGGAGGCCAAGATTAGAAAGGAAGGTCAACCATCGGGACCTGATATCAAAACATCAGAGCATAAGGCACATCAGGATATCGGGGGTCGGAACAGAGGGGCTGCAACGCTTAATTTAAAAGGGATCCAAAAGGACATGTCAGAACGATGGATTTCGGCGACGACTAGGAATATCGAAACCCGATATCGGAAGGAGAAGACCTCCAAGCAGAGCGGTATTGGAATATCAGAGTTTCATGACTCCTTAAAAATTGGATTTCTTTACAAACGTCGAGGTAGTTAAGAGCAGAGAAAATACGAAGGAAATCATTGCAAAACCAAGGACCCCAAGGACCTTTTCTCTCTCCTTAGGGGAGACACATGGCAAGAGGTGATTGGCCTCAGGGAGCAGACGTGGCAGCTGACATCAACATGATGTGACAGTACGATGGACATGTGACAATCAATTTTGGCATTTTCGGGGACCTAATAGGGCAAATTTGGGTGACACATGTCACCACCCAGGGGACGCCATGTGGCAATGATGATGTTAGTATGACATCATTTCGGAGGTAGATTTTTCAAAGGATGGAGTTTTCGTAACTTCGGTCAAATTGTTTTATCAAAAGTGTCGATCCAAAGAAGGGGCTCTAATGTTAAGTGGCATTTGGTCAGGAGGCCTTAGAGGACCAAGGGCATAGAAAGGGAGGAGCACCCAGGTGCTATGGAGAATATTGGAGGTCGGAGTTTTCAGAACCCCTTTGAAATTGCATTTTGAAAAGGTCCCAATGAGAAGGGCTTCCCATGTGGACTAGCACATGGTCATGAGAGATCCAACGAACCCAGAGCGCGGAGAAGATTTAGCATCTAAGTGCTATGAACCATATTGAGATGTGAATATCAAAACTCTTGTGTAATTTTTTTTTTTAAAGTTCTGATGAGAGGGACTTCCGATGTGTTGTCGGTGTTTGGTTACAAGGACTCAGAGGACCAAGGGCGTAGAGAGGACAAAGCACCTAGACGCTATAAAGTATTTTGGAGGTAGGGGAGATCGGAACTGCGTCATAAAAACCTTTTGAGAAAAGTTAGAATGAAAGGAGCTCCAATTCACTATTGGCGCTTGGTTATAGGGACCCAAAAGAACTAAGGGGTGAGAGCAAGTACACTAAGAGATATAGGCCCCCGATAGGATTTCAAATATCTTAGAACCCGAGTGCTAAGCCTTTGGTCACAACACCTGGTCCCATATAGGAGAAATAGGAAGGGGGGTTAAGAGCAAAGGGGTTGAAGGCATCAAATTGTTATGACTTTGTAACGTTTGTATTAATAGAGTTATGATATGAGAAAGCTTTGATACTATGATACAAAGAGCATGACGGATGAATGGGTCAGAAACTAATTAAATGTGTGCAAAAGGTTGGTGTCGTGGGAGTAGTGGCGACCGCAGAGATCGTTGGGTCAAGGTGAGAAGGACCACAATATGCAGGCGAAAACTTGGTCTTGTCTTATGCTAGTAAGTAAGCCATCCCTGATATTGAGTGCATGTTACAAGGGATTAAATGAAGAACAATGCCATCAATTCAAAGAAGCCATGTTGTTGTACGTTTTGATCTATGTGCAGTGTGACTAAGACTTAATTCTCAGTATGGAGATCGCTCAAAGGCCCATTCTCAGAGGTTAATGATGCATAAATGTGATCAATTTTTCAATGCCCCATAACTCCAGATCATCAACGTGCCGTGAGTCCAGATAAGGGAGCCTGAGTCCACCCTAGGAAATCAGAGGAATCGGCAATGTAGATATGTTTCTATGTCAATCATGACACATCATGTTTTGTTTATGTTTTGTAAAGATTTCATTTCAAAGAAGAATAAAAAGCTATTAGGACAACTAGGACACTCGCATGCTCAGACAACTGGGCAGTTTAGACGGTTGGAGCATTCAATATATTTTGTAACTGTTGGTTTGAATTCTCCACCTATAAAAGGGAAGAGGAACTTGATAGAAGGTGAGATTTTCCTGGTTCCAAGAGATTGTTATTGTCTTGCAAATCCCACAAGTTCTGGCATGATAGGTATTTCATTCCGGAGGATTAACGAAGAAGTTCTAGTGATTCCAAGCATTCGGGATATGTAGTATGTGTTCTTCCTATGTATTCCACTTCATGTGTGTTTTCTTCTTCAGAAATTGGGTAATTGCAGCTACTAGATTCACTCTTAATTCATAGATTTACTTAGGCTATGTGATAGCGGATTGAACTTGCGAAATTATAAATTTATCTATGAAATTGCAGAACTACATGTGTTACGAAATAGCTTATAGTACCTGTGAGAGATACAATTGAAAGCCTTAAAAGGCGCTCCATAATTTATGCACCTCACTCCTTTTATTTTTTTCATGTTTCTATCGGCAGTTGTTGCCTAGGACTCTGTGTTTATTCAACCCTCTACACCAGGTTCCTCTCTTCTATTTCTCCTTTCCATGTTTACTACAATGACAAATTAAGTTGCATTCTTTGTGTGTCAGCCACTAGACCTGAACATTTATTCTTGGGAATGATACATTATTCAAGTGTAATTTGAGAAAGATAATTGAACCAAAAATATAAATCATTTTACATCCATCTCTTGAGTTGCATTGATTTATCTCTAAGAGAGACTAAGATGTCCTAGGCATTGACCTCTCCTCAACCCAGGGGTTGTCTCCAGGAGCCACAACATACACTACATAAATTTGCTTTCGTATATACATTTCCACATACATTTATAGTCAATGTAAAAATTGTGTAGTCTATTTTTTTAAAGAACAAGTATCATTTTCTACTAAGTACAGGCCAGAACTTGTTACATATTATATCCATTCTTCATCCACTAATTTCAAACGGCATTGTCTACTCATGCCACAAATTCGCTCGGACGAGAGATTTCTTGTTGGAATCCGGTAAAAGAAATTCAAAAAATCAGAATGCTAGAGTGTTTGAATAGTTTTTTTTATGGTGGAAATGAATTTAGCATCATCAAGAACTCCTGGGGCACCCAAAATCTTGAAATTTGACAGTGGTACTCCAGATTTTCAAAAATTTCTGCCAGATTTTATAATAAACTTGCCTGAATTTCCATTATTTGTGAGCTCTTTACGCTCAAGAAAAATAGTCTGGCAAGTATATAATTTTTTTCGAAAAAATAGTTGGGCAAGTATATAAATTTTGTTCAGACCATTTCCTAAAAACCCCTAAGATCTCTACGTACTTGCAACACATACTCTACTATTTGGATTAATGAAAAAAAAAAAGACTACGTGTTCCCATTGTCATCGTTGACCTGGGCTTCTTCTTTATTCACCAGCTGAAGCAGGGGTGGCTCTTCCAAATTGGTGCTCCCAATGAGGGGGACCCCATTCTGCGCTCCTGGGTTCTGAAAGGTTTGCACATTATCCTCTGTCCCGTTTGGATGGACGTCCACAACTGATCCCAGGGCTACTGCTACTGCTCTATCCACGTGTTGTTAACCTGTCGACACCAGTTGGAGCCTGTCAACCTTTGTTTCTAGAAGTCTGATTTTTGGTTGATTAAAGAATTGTGAGCGTGCATTTCCTCCAGGTGGACTGAGAGATTTACTGCATAGTCCATTGCACCTTCCTGTTGAGTTCCTGCACCATCTATCTCCCTAGAGCCTCCAATGTTTGCCATTGCAATCGCCTTTTGCTCTATTGTTCCTGCTTTGCAAAGAGAAATCCCACTTCTACTATGTTTTAAGCTCCTTGGCTTGTTGGCCCTCTCTTTATACTTTCCTTTACATTCCTCCACTCGCATCGGCTTTCTGACTTCTCCTTTATTGTTGCGAGCCTTCCCAAGCTGGAGGCAAGTGGTCAGATCCATTGGCATCGTGCCCAGGACAATTTCTATAACTATTTGAAATCTCCAAGGAGGAGGCACGCTTGGGTTTAATTCCTTCATCTCGACGCTCACCCCATTCCATTTAAATCCCTTGTTTGTGGTTGCATGACGAACAGGTTTCGCAAACCATAGTTGCTACGATCAAATCTCTATAATTTTTTTCCGAGTTGTTTTTAATGTGATTTTTTGGAATTTTTTCCAGTGGGTTTCTCCTATTGAATTTCTAATTCTATTGGTAGAGATTTGTTGAAATCACAAGTTGGATGGGTAATCCTGCACAATCCAAGTGCCCTAGGGAGTTCTAAGGGTGTTGAAACCATATATAGTCAAAAACCCAATTTAAATAACACAAATCAAAATTTCACTTTATTATTCCATCAAAATCCAAAAAATAACACCAAAAACAACTCTATTCTCCTCCATTACGCCAATTCCATAATTATTCCATCAAAGCTAAATAAATGCTCTGCCTGCGCTCTTGAAGTTTTCGAATAATGGATGTTTGCCAATTGTATTGCTTATGGATTCCTGTCATGGGATTGGTTGAATGGTGATGGCCCCTCCATTTATTCTTAAATGACCTCGTTAGGTCAAGATGCACCCCTTGGTTGCCAAGGAGTCTGCCTCCAAGTTTAGTCTCATTTAATATGGTAAATATCAACCCTATCAAAATGCACCCCTTGGTAAATATGGTAAAGATCAACCCTTCAAAATGCACCCCTTGGTTGCCAAGGAGTCTGCTCCAAGTTTAGTTCTCATTTAATATGGTAAAGATCAACCCTATCAAATTGGTCTAGGAGAAGTTTTATTTGATGCAGCATTTGAGGCATGCTTTGCCAAGTGTTGCTGCCTCTAGCTTTACTCGCTTGACTTACGATTATCATAGAGTCACTGTAACCCTGCAAGTGATGAATTCCTGAGATGCGAGCCAACTCCAATTTTGGAGTAAGGCCAAATATTCCACCTGGTTGTTGAATGCATCCCTTAAACCCTCACCAAATTTGAACTATTCTGCCTAGTTGTTGGATGCTTCCTCTAAAAACTTACAAATGTGATCTATTTCGCTAGTTGTTAGATGCCTCCCCTAAAACCCAGCAAATTTGATCTCCTTTGCTTCCTCAAGGCAAAGAAGAACCCCTCCACCTGCTTGTTAGATGCTTCCCCTCAACCCTAGCAAATTTGATCTTCTTTGCTTACTCGAGGCAAAGAAAAACCCCTCCCCAAATTATTTCGTCATTTTTAATAACTTCTATTTTATAAATTACTTTAAATATATTTAATTAATTAAATTTAAATTATTAACTCTTTAAATATATTTAATTAATCAGAATAAATTATTAACTCTGTCATTATTAGCCATTAAAATAACTAATATGTTAAAAACTATATTTAAATTAAATAAATATAATAATTTATTTAATCTTATATACATAAAAGAAAGAAAATATTATAAATTACTTTAAATATATTTAACTAGCATTTGCACCAAATGTTGCAAAAGAAACGCCGTAAGGCATAATTGAGGAACAATCACTACATGGGAATGGGCAAATCTAAATGAGATGCAAATATGTAGCAGAAATGAAACTCTAACGTTGTATAAACAGAAGTTGATTTAGGTTGCCTCACACTATTTTTTATTAATTATTGAATTAATATTGCATATAAATCCCATAAAATTCAATCAACTTATAATTTAAGGCTCTGATCTAAATTTGACTTTGGGTCATTAACAGGGTGATGTTGTCTCTCAACTACTTAACCACTAAACCATAGGCCAACAAAGAAAAGACTGCAAAATGTTACAGGCGTTACCATAGTAAACCCAATGACTCTACACACAAGAATTTTTGGGGGAGAGTGTTATTGGAATTAATAAATGGAATAACAGGAGCAGAACCCTTGTCTTGCTTCCAATTCTTGTTTACAAAAGAAAGCTCATTCTGAATGATATATCTTAGGTTTGGATCAGAAGGTAGAGCTGAAGCCTCTGATAAAAAAGAGCGACATTTTTTCTTCACTTCATTAAAGCGACTGTAAGTGGAGTGGGAATATAATTTTTGTTAGTTTTGAAGGTAGATGGAGCATCAAATTCCAGTAATTTATAAGGGGATGAACTGGCCTCATTGCAGTTGTTGTGGTCTAAAGTGGTTGTTAGCTATTTTTGTGCTTGATGTGAGTAGTTTTGTGAGTGTGGCCTCAATGCAGAGTGTTCTTTGTCTTCTGTGCTTCTATTGCATTGTCTACAAACTCATTCTGGTGAAAATTGGGCTGGCTAGGAATTTAATGCAGGACCTGCTCTACTAGTGAGCTACCTGCCCTTTTGATGATGGGCATCTTTACCGGTTTGATATCAAGGTGCCAATTGGTACCTCCAGCATTCCATTGGGTCAATACCAAATGGTGTAGTAGCACATAGGTAACTTTTGCAGTGACGTTTCGGGGGAGTAGTTCAAGTTCTGCTGATATTCACCTTCTTCTGCTAGCTAAAAACGTGTTTTAGGTATGGTTACTCAAGGTTGAAGTTATGTAATGAGAAAGATCAAGGCCTAGGTTTTGGGCCGAGTTCTTTGTATGTTTAATCTGCTACATGTGCCTCTGGTTAGAGTTCCTTCTTGAATACTTACTTGAGTTGGTGGAACTCGGAGCTCATAACACTTTCCAACTTATTTCAAAATTCATTCCATATTTTCATGCAGCATTGCCTCAAAGTTTCCATGTCGGCACTGGTTGCCTTTTCTCCAGAACAATCCCGGTTAAATTATGCAAGTACTCTTCTTAATAGCATACGCTGTGTTGTGTGCCAAATTATACATTTCTGTTATTGAAATTCAACTCGAGAATATGGTAATATGGTCATATGGTCATATGTTTATTGTGTTTTCTATTTCCCAGTTTTGCTCTACCAATCATGTACACGAGCTTTTTTTTCTTATCTTCACAAGATAAGATAATGCATGCTATGTACGTTTAGAAACATTTGCAATCTTCTAAGAATTGATGGAAACAATAGATGTTACTATGGAAAAATCAGATGAATGCAAATTAATAGCACATGGATCTTTTGATGAACTAGTAGTTGTACCTAAGCTAACTTACAACACCACAAGTCATTACCAACTCCCGTGTTTTATGATGCTAAAAAATAACTTATAGCCTTATCTGTTACAAAAATGGTTCTCCATCAACAAAAGGAGCATTTTACATCTGCAAGTGAATGGATTTATTTGGATTTCCATCACTCACAGGGAGGGGACTGCAACAATCATAGTTGTTTTTCTCTTCCAAAAATATACAAGATGAAGACAACTGCAAATTGATTAAATTTACAGATCCTTCTTTGAAGGTGACTTCAACTTTTTTGAATATAATGGAGTATTTTGATAAGCACCAAGATAAGCAACCTGAAAATAATGGTCCAAAGCTCTCCGAAAGTGTTGGTATATCAGATATTCCAAGGTTCAAGTCTGACACTGTTATGGGTGGGGTACCTGACAACATTGACATGAAAACACAGGATAATATGCAAAATGCACTTCAGTCAAGAACTAAGAAAGTCTCTTTATTGTTCAACTCTATGTTTGTATCGAGTGATCTGTCATTTTACTGGAATGTGAAAAGAAGTTTTGTAAGATGTGGAGATCCTTCAGCAAAAGAAACAAGTAGCATGCAAAATTCTTTGTATAACGATCTCAATGAATTCTCAAATACTATTTCATCTGATTTTTATTGTCAAAAGACATGATACAACTTCATCATATTGAGATGTCCAAATTTGTCATAGACATTATTGATTGCATTCGAACGGATTCTGAAATGGTTTGAGTTAGATAATGAGCTAAAAAGAATAGTACATACATTTCCAGACTTGAAAAAGCTTTGTATTCCACATGTTAATTAGGTAGATCTAATGAGTTTGATCAAGGACAGGGTTTCCCAAATAGGTTCCTTGAAATATGATACAACTTTAAGAGGACTAGGCACTATGCATATATTATAGAAGGCAACTTTTGATGTTTGTTTCTAAGTGTTCAGGTAGCATATCTGTATTTGATAGAGTTGGTTCAAAGCATAGAGTTTTTGGAAGATTCTATAAAACTACCCTATTCTTTGCTTAAATATGCCTTTCTTGACCATCAATAAGCACTTTGGATGTAATAACACCAAAATAGAGAACTTTTGGAGGAGAGTCTACCATGGACTTCATTTCCATTTTTTTATACATTTGGTTAGATGTACCTAATTTGTTTAATCCATATATAATTTTTTCTGAGTTCCAATATGATTCTCACTAAAAACAAACAGATAAATATGATGCAACCTTGCACCAATAAGTAAACGGTGTAATGTTTCAATTTAAAACAACAGCATTGGTCCACAGTAAAAAAGCCTTCAAGAGCCATCCATTTCCTCCAACTGCCTACCTCGAACATCCTATCAAGTGATATGATACAACCTTGGCTTTTACGCCAGTAGGTATAGAAATGTAATCATTCAGTTAAAAAGGATCCACACAGCTCTGGAGCCCTATACTGGCAACATAGTCATGCACTTCATCAAATATATACATCTTAAAAATGGGAAATTTACTAACTAAAGTACAATAATCAAAATCAAACAGAGAATTCAACAGAAACCCTGTTAAACCAGATATAACAATATAGCAACTTATTATATTTGGATTTGTATAATATAGATTTAAAATAGTATACCGTCCAGAAGATTGTTGTGGGCATGTCATTGAAAGCAACTCTTGCTAAGCCAAAGTCACATATTTTTAGCTTGCAATCAGCATTTGCCAAAACATTCTCCGGTTTCAAATCCCGATGATACACATTTGCTACAAGAACATAAAGTTGACAAATTAGAGAATAGAATTCACATTTCTTCTTCCATACTAAGTTCCCTAAAATGGGAAGGTGCTTCACAGTCACAATAGATTCTTAAAAACGCAGTTAAAACTTAATAGGATTATTTGAACAAGATTGATATCCTAAACCAGATACCCTTAAATACACAAACTAGAAAGAAGCAACAACATTTCCTTAACTAATTACATTTAACCAATATTAATTACATCATAATAATACAAAATAAATTAAACTTAAAATTATACAAAATAAACTAAACTAATAACAAAATTAAACTGGAAACCTAATTACGCCCCCTTATTTTCTTATATCCAAATTACATGATAAAAAATTATAATTTCAATACATTTCGAAAACAAAACTACATTATTTCTTTCGCACAACATTAATGATGCATTCCTTCCTTGGAAATGATTTCAAGTTAATCCGAGATTCAAACAATTAGCAGAAGCCTAACTGAACCTAAATTATAAAGCGCCAGCTAGGTCAACAAGTTAAAATTTTCTCAAAGGTTAGCGTTTGTTTCAGTCATGGACGTGTTTGAGAATAAATTACACATTCCCTGAAATCAATGGAAAATTTACAACTTGGACCACTGGATTGGCAACTCGAACATTCCTAAGGAACATTCACGTATGAGTAATCATCTAAATAATAACAACAACAGCTAACCTATGGTGTCATTCATTTGGATTATTGTCTCGTTACTGATTATGCTAACCCTAGTATCAATCGCTCCTGGAAAAAAAAAAAAACCCAGTATCAATCTCTATTAAGGATGTAATCAGCGCCTTGAGAGAACGGCAATATGCAGAGCCTATCAAAATTATGGGTATGAAGAGACCCAATCAAAATTATGGGCGCGAGGAGGCCCAGCAGAAGCACAAGTCCATATCTCACCGGTCCAATACGAAAATAAGAAGCATGAGTCTGCTTTGACAAAATTTGTTGCCTATGCTAGAGCTATATTTTTAGATGCACCGTCTATTTCGCAGAAATCGATAATACAAAATTATGGTCATTTATAAGATAACTGCTAAAACTAAGATATGTGCCAGCTCCATTATTTCATTTCTTGGAACTTCTTTCCAATCTTCTCCCGAAAATAGCTACTTTCTAGTATAAAGGGTATCTTATTCCCATCCCATCCATTTGTGACAATAGAGGAGTTTCTAAATGTTAAATTCACTAGCTATTGAAAATATATTTCAGAGGAAGGGGAATCAATGAACATTTTATGTTGGTCCATCATCTCTGATGACATCATAAAAACATTATGACAGGAGAGGTAAGCTACAAAGGCATTTCCAGCTTGGTCTTGAAGTTTTATTTCTGCCCTAAGGCTACCATATTGGCATTGTTATACATGATTTTCTCTTCTTCAACAACTAAATTCAAGTATCATAATCTCTGGTACTTAACTGTCTCAATAAAGCATTTCTAAATCCAAGCAAGGATTTATTTTCTTCAACAACTAAAGCCAAGTATCATAAGCTCTAGTACTTAACTGTCCCAAGCAAGGATTGGTTAAAACTGCAATTAGCATTTGGCATAGGACCACTAAAAATATTGGATATAAACTGCAAAAATTGGTTGGATTTGTGTCACAGGCAATTTTCCTCTACAAACAGCAATTATTGCAGGACCATTAACTTCAACACCATTTGACATGCTATTTCTGAGCATCTGACGCAACAAATTGTGTGCACTGAATATGTATAACATTAAGTAAACATGAATTCCTATTTATATTTGACTTTTATTTTCTTCTCAATTCCAATATATTACAAACAAATTGGCAATATGTAATCTAGAAGACAAAATTGTTTCATGAAATTGAAATTGACTGGCATTCCATTTCAGACTACGAATGCACCATGATTCATAACAACATCAATCAATATAGAGAGCTGATTATTAACTAGAGACAGTGTACTTCGACTATTAGGGCTATGAATAACTTATCATGTCCTTCAATAAATTTAGACATATTGGAAGAGAAAAACGAATCCAGTGCAAGCAAAACAAAGGAGAGGTCACAGATGGTTTATGAGACTTGAAACATTTTCAAATCAAATGTACCACATAACCAATGCCCCATAGAGTTTAGTCCTAGAAAACCAGCTTCTAGTAGATTATATAATATCTAGAAATCTTTTAACTGAATGCTGAACAGACCATTATAGGTGTTCTTACGATATAACCAACTTGTAAATGTACTTGCCTAATATAAAGGTACCTCCCATAAGCAATGCCCACACAAAAACTGCTATG
>APFE031624862.1:0-14029 GCA_000404065.3 Pinus taeda | reverse complement strand
ATTAGTGAATTTATGATACATATATTAATATATATTTTTATAGATCAAAATATTATTGGTAACTAATAGCTAATGTGTGTTTCCTTATGATTGCCCTCATTGTTTTGATCCAATAACTAGTTGGTTGTGCTTAAGGAAACCTTTAGCTATTTAGTAGCTAGAGTTTTGATAATCGAAGTGTTTTGCAAGACTCTTAGAAATATTGAAAAAAATAAATTATCTCAAACTTTGAAATAAATATTTTATTGATATATATATCATTCAAATTATCCAACCTAAAAATATTTTAAAGAAATATAAATTAATTATTTTTAATTACTAATAAAAGAACTATTAATCCATATAACTTAAATTAATTATTTTTTAATTACTAAAATTATTAATCCATATAACTTTAATGAAAATGATTATTAACCTATATGATTTTATGATTTTATTTATTAGTTAAAAAGTTTATTTTATTAGTAGACTATCTTCCAATAATCACCAATAACAAGTAGACTATCATGTCAAGAAGTTGAAAATGACAAATTCCAATTCCTTGGTTCTAATTTCCTGTAGCCCAAGCTCACCCCCCCCTGCCACCATCTCTTATGTTCTTCATTCCACTAAATTATATGAAATTTTATTGAATTGTTTAAAATCCACATTTCATAGTCTTATTAGGCTTGTTGTGGAGCTGAGTAGCGATGCACGTTGGAGGTGGAGTAATTCGATTAACGAATTCAGACAAAGCCATCCGTTGTGGTCCTGATTCCATTCATTGGGAAGAATATAAGATAATGATGTTGTGGTTCTGACTTTATTTGTTGGTAGAGCTTGGAGTAGAGTAAATGAGTAAAAGTCGAGAGGATATATGTAAACATTTATTTACACTTCTGTAAATAAATGTTGGCAAAGTGAATTCATTTTAACATTTAATTGTGTCTCTATCTTACCTTGTTAGTTATTGTTGGCAACGTGAATTGTTTTTAACATCTAATTATGTATGTGTCCTATCCTTTTGGTTCTGGTTGGCGACATGAATTCATATTAACATGTATTTAATTATTTATAAGGTTGTTGTATAAAATGTTCAATAAATGTATATAAGGAAAAAAAAAATATATATATATATATGAATTTTTTTAACTCTCATAGATATTCTGCAACATTTAAGTTTTTTTTAAAGTTTTATTTAATTGTTAAAAAATAATTTCCTATTATTGTAAACGTTTTTTTTTAATTTTAATTTAGTAACAATTAACTAATTTTAAAATTAATTATAAATGTATTTCAAATGGTTTTTGTGAAGGTTATATTATTTCCTTATATCTTATTTGACATTCCAAATATTATTGTTTTTTCAAGGAGAAAGATCTTAATTTTATTAATTAAAACAAAATTATATGTTATAGATGCTGTGACCCATTCATGGGCTAGTAATGAGTGATCAAAAATTGTAAAAGGTAACGTACATATGGGGAGAAAAATCATGTTTTTCTCCCTTTCTTCTCCTTCCCCTTTCACCACTCCCCTTGAATCAACATCGAAGATATAAGTGCAAGTGAAGTATCGTGCAAGTGAAGTATCATCCTCACGTCGAGGGTTTTCTTTAGCAGAATTAGAGTTGTCTAAGGTATGTAGTCATTTGGATCCATGGGTATCCATTGTGTCTGGTATATTTACTAGGTGTGAGTCCATCGAAGATTGTGGATGTAATTCATGTGTTTTTTATTCCTTGTTCATATGATTTTCCTCATTGATATGGGATGTTCCACACCAGCTTCCTCGTCCTCATCAAAGTGTGGTGGTGAAAATTACCATCCCATGGCCTGTTTTTCTATTTTCTTCTTTACACAGGTGTTTTCTTTGGCTTCAGGCACGTATTTTGTAGGTGTCATGTTTGCTGATAGTTTGTACATCTAAATGTTGTATTTCGATAATCAAGTGTATGTGTCTAGCACCGTTGTTTGTGCTTCAGTTGAATGTGGTCGACAAGCTTTTGTTGAGATCTACTTCTACACATATTCATGCGAATGTGAAAATTCTTTTCTCTAGTCTTTGTATGTCCATTCTAATGTGTCACCCAATGGTGTTTCTAATGCCTGTAAGGTTTGGCTGGCTCTATAGATGTAATGTGAAGTTTTGCAGATGAACCCAAATTGGCATCCTAGATACAACAATAGTATTTGCATCAAATTCTGGAAACCATGGTGTGATGAAAAAACCCATGGATCTCCAGAACCATGGTCCTTCCCATAGTACGATATCTCTAACCTTGTTGATGGGAAATTTACAATGAAAAACCCCTTAGAACATAGGTGAATATGATAGTGAGCACTGCAGTTTGCAAAAATCTAGTGAAAGAGCTCAGCCATTTGCGAAAATCCAGTGAAAGAGCTCAGTGGGTTTCGTGCAGAAATAGTTGAATCGGTAGATAATATCTTGTTTTCCCAAAATATTACAATGCTCATTTGTTTATGGTATATCTGTGTTTAATTTTAGGATGTGATTCAATTTCTCCACAATATATGTACATGGTTTAGCTCCAGCTTGCTTTGTTGAGGCTGAAGGTGAATTTTTCCTTTGGAGGATGTTCTTGAAAGAACTTCCTCCATTTTTGTGCTTCTGATGTATTTATGTGTTTTCGGTTGAATTGCTCTGAGAGCCTCCTCCTGAATGATTTTTTTTATTGTAATCTATGCCACCTCTCAACCTCAAATTCAGTATTATAGTAGACACATGTAAAATATTGTATTATGTGAGAGGTTTGGGATCCTAGAGAGCTCTACCCCAAAAATCAGATATTGTAATCTAGCAGGATATCCAAAATGATTTGGGATAAGATTCTTCAAATGCATCCCATAGTCTATTGCATGAACCGAGATCATTAGTGACATCTCCGAAAGGGTTTTAATACAAATTTTAAATCAAAAAGGATTTACCAGTGATGAGGGTTATGATTCCGTCTGGAGGTGGCATGGTCAAGCAGCCTTAGGTGTGCCACAATGTAATGGGATCTTTGTGGGCTCCTTCAGGAAAATATTTCTCTATTCCCTATATCCAGACTCCTTTTCGACTTTCTTTGCGACCCCACAGACGATCCTGGGGGTAAACTTCATCACAACCCTCGGAGTAGCAATCTAAATGGCTACAACTAGATCCTTGGCATTGAGAGCCACCACCGTTGGAGCCGCAGTTTTGGCACCAATCGTTGGTGCCAAAACTGAGACACAAGTAAAACATTGTATTATGTGAGAGGTTTGGGATCTTGGAGATGTATGCCCCAAAAACTTAGATATTGTAATCGAGTTGGATATCCAAAATGATTTGAGATAAGATTCTTAAAATGCATTACACAGTCTATTGCATGAACCAAGATAAATAATGACATCTGCGAAGGGGCTTTAATAAAAAATTTAAATAAAAAAAGATTTACGAGTGATGAGGGTTCTGATTCTGTCTAGAGTTACCATGACCAAGCACCTTCAGGTGCACCATAATGCAATGGGATCTCTGTGGGCTCCTTGAGGAAACTATTTCCCTGTTCCCTGTAGCCAAACTCCTTTTCGGCTTTATTTTCTACCCCGCAGACGATCATGGGGATAGAATTCATCATGCCCTTCAGAGCAACAGTTTTAGTGGCCTCAATTGGATCCTTGGCATTGAGGGCCACCACCTTTGGAGCCGCAAGTTTCGCACCAATATTTGGTGCCTCATCATTCTTTAAGGCCTCAGGCATGACCACGGCATATCGACACAAAGCGCAATACACCTTTAGAGCCATGATGGCTACATAGATCCTCTGTAAATGAGGGCGCTGTCAGCTTCATCCATTTGGGATTCCCGTTCGACACCTTCACAGGCTTTTCTCCAAGGTTTATGGAACCTTCATATGTCACGGGCATAGCCAGGACGGGAGCCACTGCAGGCCCAGTCGATGCCATGGATCAGTCGGCTCCAGATCCTAGCAGAGCTCTACCGATCATCTCCATTCCACTATCATCCACGACGAAATATGAAAGAAAGAAAAATAAAAATAGTGGATTTGGCAGAATAAGTAAAAGATACTGCGTAAAAAAGATCCCACCAGGAATAAAAACCCATGAGTCGAATCCCAATTCTCTACACAGATCATATATTTCCAACAACTTTGGATCACCTGAATCCCTTCCAGTGTGGTTCCCATAGAGCTTGGGTCCTCCTTTGATGTCCATCGCAACAACAATACTCCACTGTGTGGATTCCTTTGATCAACATAAACAAGCATAAGCTCGATTGCAGCGAATTCAACTTTGCAGCAGCTCTCCGTTCTCCTCCTCCCTCACGTTACAACTATTAATATTTTAAAGAAAATTTCATATATAAATATAAACCGTTCATTCAAAAACTTCTAAAATTTTATTGTAATTAACTTAAAATTTTAATATAAAATCATTTCCAACTTAACGAGAAGTATATAAATTTATTAATTTGTTTAAATAAACTGATATTAATAATGAATGAATAATGCCACTTTAAACAAAATAAATAACTAATTTATTAGTTAATTAATATGTTATGATACACAATGGGTGAAGTTTAGAACTTGTTATAATATGATGAAAATAGATGGCTGTGGATTTTCTTTCTAAGCATCATCACCATTTTTTTTGAGTTTGAAAATAACATGTTTTCATGATTGGTTTTAATCAATATATACTTTTCAACAATACAAACAATCACAACATCACAAACGACCATGACAATGATATTTTTTGAAACCACAATCATTCAATGATAATTTAAAATATATCAAAAGTCCCTCGTGATGATCATAAAATACAAACAAAATAAACATAGAATTTAAAAATTAATTTACAAATTGATGTTTTATGATCATATAATTTTAAATGTATGTGACTTTAGTTTATGCTATGTACTTCTTTTTGTGCTCTTGTTTTCCATTGGTTGTTTGTTACATTTGTATGTGTATAATTCTTTTACACATATTTAATCATAAAAATAAGTACTTTGCCAATGTGTAGAATCTGTATACTAAAGTACTCATCTTTAACTTGTAGCTTAATTTAATAAAATCTTGTTTTTTCTGCAAATGACAACAACATCATGAATGAATCTGAATTTTCAAAAGCACCACTATCAATGAACATTACTTTCTAATTAATCAGTTTTTATAATTAGATAGAATTTTTTATGATGATAGAATTTTAAATGTTTGTGGTTTTATTTTATGTAATGTATGTGTTTGTTTTTGTATGCCCTTAGAACACAAGAAAAACTTTCATTAGAATATGTCTTATGGATGGTGATTTCCCAACTTGACTATTGACTTGATGCAAGTCACATCTATGATGATTTTACACACATAAAATACAATATCTAAGAATTACACTTCCAATTAATTGAATCTGTATTAAACTATATATGCTCAAATTAGCATTTAGTTTAACAAAATTTCATTTATTTTTTGCAAATGAGTATGGTTTTCTTTTGTTAGTAAGTATCATTATTCAATGCATATATTAGAATAAAATTACTTTATAAGTATTTTTATTTAACATATATTTATTATTTACAAATGGACATTTCATTATGATAGGTTTTAAATTTGTGTTTTATTATATAATGTATTTACTTGTTTGCAATTGTGCTTGTCTGTGTTTATATGTCTATGAATTCTAGAACACACAAAAAACTTTCAATATAATATACCATATGGAAGGTCACTAAACAAATTGTCTATAAACATGATACGAATAACTTCTATGATGATTTTAAGCATGCATGGTATCCAATGCAAGAGATACACTTCAAATGAATTGAATACTTGCATTAACTTATCCATGGTCTATTTTAAAAAAAATCACTTATTTTGGGAATTGACCATGACATCATGAATGACAAAGTTTTTTCTTTGTAACAACCACTATACTATTGAATGTGTATTTGAAAATCGAAATTGGTGATCACAAAGACCAAAAATACAAATCCAAGTGGTGGTAAACATGTCACCCTTTTCTCCATTTCCTCCTTTTAACCTTTTTTCATTCTGTCTGGTAAGGAGTGGCCATTACAAACTCTA
The DNA here is from genome assembly GCA_000404065.3 of Pinus taeda. Lineage (NCBI taxonomy): Eukaryota > Viridiplantae > Streptophyta > Pinopsida > Pinales > Pinaceae > Pinus > Pinus taeda. Next base: position 7,962 of record APFE031624862.1, on the reverse strand, counting down.
GCTGGGTCCCTTCATTCGTTATTGGATTTTGCTTATCTCAACATGAACTTTCAGATACACGATGATATTTTGAATCCCCCGTCTCTATTACTAGAGTGATCATCTCATGCCTCGATGTGTGTGCTGGAGTTCCTGAAATTTCATGATTAACGTACCCCTTTTCTATGTTTTCTTGTGTATTTTGGGCTTCTTCATTGGTAGGAGGATCCATTTCTTCATCATTCTCTTCTTTATCAGGAAAATTTTGTGGGAATTTTCATCCCTTGAGTTTCTTTCTTGTTTACTTCTTCCTTTGACATGTTTGCTTGGCATAATGACATGAATTTTGTGGATGTCTCATTTGTTGGCTTATTCAACATCTAAAAGTTGTGTTCTTAAAATCTAGGAACTATGTCGAGCACTGCTAATTGTGTGTCAAGAGAATATGGTCCTAAAATCCTTTATTGAGGTCTAGCTCCAAATAAATTTTGGCGATTATGTAGATTTGTTCCTCAAATATTTGTGTATATTTATTTATATATCACACTAATATGTTCCCAATGGCTTCTATCACTTTACAGAGCCATAAATGTACGTGTATATTATGCAGTCTAACCCAAACCAACCTTTGAGATACTACAATTATATTCGTATCGAAATATGGGAACCAAGGGATGACAAAATTTCCTGCAAAGCCCCAAAACCATGGACCCTCTTTCAATATATATTCAAAACCCTCTCATGATACAAATTTTACTATGAAAGAGCCCCTGGAGCAAAGCTGAATCTCACAATTTATTGTCCAATTTGTGAATATCCAATGGAAGAGATCCATTAGTTTTAGCCAAAAAGTGTTGAATCTGCATAGTACTTCTTGAGACTCATATGTTATGAAAAAATAATTTGTTTATGGTAGATCTATAGTCAATATTGGGATTTGATTTAGTTGTTCCACTATGTAGGTGTTGGGTATATTGTGTTTCTGATCTGGTGTTGTTGAGGCAACACATCTTCCTTTGAGGATATATATGAAAGAAAAGACTCCATATACTTGCCCTTTATTTGATTATGTTCCTTTGGGAATACTAGATCTAGACACTGCCCTTGTGCCCTTTGAATTTATTGGTCGAGGTGATCCTCCCCGAATCCTCAAGTTTAATATGATGGTGGATAACGGGAGGATGTTATAATCTTGTAACATCACATCTTCTTGGATCGATTTTCATCTGGAGATTAGACTTTCTAGGAGTAGTGGGATACCCAGAGTGTGCGCGATATTGTGCTTTAATTGTTTGACGTGATTTGTGGCCAAAACCCAAAATAATATTGATTTTCCATTTGGGGATTTGACAAAAATCTCGAAGGCTACTAGATCTAGTGCCCATACTTGACAATCACACGAATCTTCAGTAGAATCAATGGATAAGTTTGGATCTGCAAAGAGTGATATGGATTTCCGTGGCAGTATTGACTTCATAAGTGATGGCCAAACCACCCAACCCATAGACTTTGATCGAGGAAAATTTTGATCCGTCAAAAAACAAAGGAGACTTTTCACATCCAATGCTACTCCTCCATTTTGACAACCTAATGTGCTCAGGGGATTGAGAATATCCAAATTTGGGATATTTTACAACGGATCTATGAAATGAAGTTTTCGAGGTGGAATATTCACTTATGTAGCGAATATTTTTCCTTCATATCTGATCGATATTTCTGTTGTGACTAAGACCAAACAATTATAAGTTTCTTTCTCCAGAGTCACCTTAATCCTACACAGGTCCATTCCCAACTCATGAATGTGATTCCCTTCACTTCCTTCTATTCCATCGTGTACGTACAGGCTGAGAAGGTACTCTGCATCGATCATTTGGTGAATGATACTACTAACAGCACAGGCTGTCAATCTCCATCCCTGCATAGGAGACCAGAACTAGAATTAAATCCATTCAAAAACTCCATTATCGGACACACGACAGTGAGATCGTGCCCTAGCGATGACGCAGAAGGTGCATTTGATGTCTGAAGAAACCTGACCGCATAAGGAAATCAAAATGACTAAGAAACCCTAGCCATCACACCGAGATTTTCCTCTTGACACAATTTCCCTATATATCTTTAATTTGATATTTTAATTAATATATTCTTCTCTTAAATTTTACTCAATTTTTTTATTTTACGGTACAAAAAGGGTGGAGTTTATAATTTGTTAAGTCTATTTAGTATAAAATCAAAATTTCAAGAATATTTTTAGTCAATAAATTTTAGAGATATAAATGTCCATGACAATACCACAAGTAACAATAACTATAGATTTTCGTTGTAAGAATCATCACCAGTTTTTGTGTGTTTGAAAATCACAATTTTTCATGATTGTTTTTAATCAATATATACTTTTCAAAAATACAAATAATCACAACATCACACATGAATATGAGGATGAATATTTTTTTAACCAAAATCATTCAATGTAAAATTAAAAACATATCAAACGAAATAAACATAAAATTTAAAAATTAATTTACAGATTGATGTTTTGTGATGATATACTTTTAAATGTATGTGGTTTTATTTTTTGCTATGTATTTGTTTGTTGTGCTTTTGTTTGTGTTTTTTTGTTTGTTTGGGTATAATATTTTTACACACATGTAATATCGTATACAATAATTAATTTTAGAATGAGTAGAATTTGTATATTAACTTACCAATCTTTAAATTGTTGTTTAATTTAATAAAATCTTTTTTTTTCAACATCATCAATGAATTTGAATTTTTCTAAGTGTCGTTATTCAATGCACAATACTCTTTATAATTGTTTTTAATTAATATGATTTTTATAATTAGCTACATGTTGATGTTTTGTGATGATAGAATTTTAAATGTTTGTGTTTTTATTTTATGAAATGTATGTGTTTGTTTGTTTATGCTCTTGTTTGTGTATAATTTTGGAACACAAGAAATACTTTCATTACAATATCCCGTATGGAAGTTCATTGCTCAAATTGTCTATTTACTTGATACAAATCACCTCTATGATCATTTTACACACATAAAATATAATATACAATAATTACGGTCCCAATTAATTGAATGTGTACTAAACTATATATGTTTATATTAGCATTTAGTTTCACAAAATTTCATTTATTTTTGCAAATGACCATAACATCATGAATGGCTATGGATTTTCTGTAAGTATCACTATTCAATGCATCTTTGACAAGCATTTTTAATCCAAGCATATTGATAATTAGTTACAAATCTATGTTTTGTGATGGTAGAATTTTAAAAGTTTGTGTTTTTCTTTTATGTAATGTATTGGTTTTTTCATTTGTATTTGTATGACTATAAATTCTGGAACACAATAGAACTTTTGTTAGAATCACTTGATAGAAATAACTTATATGATGATTTTATGCATGCATAGTATCCAATGCAACAATTACGCTTTAAATGAATTGAATGCTTGCATAAATTATCTATGCTCAATTTAATAAAAGTTCACTTATTTTGGTAAATGACCATGACATCATGAATGAAAATGTATCCCTTTTTGTAACCACCACTATTCAATGTGTGTATTCTAAAATCGCAATTATTTTTAATGAATATATTCTTATAACTAATTACAATTTTATGTTTTATGATAGAATTTCAAATGTTTGTGACTATAGTTTATTTTGTGTATATTTTTGTGGTTGTGCATATATAATGGTTTTACCCATAAATAAAGATAATATATAACAATTACACATTAAACGAGTTGAATTTGGCTTTTAACTTATTTTATGTGCAAAATTATGTGCGAATTGATATTCAATTTAATAACATCCCATTTATTTCTACAAATGATCATGACATCTATTAATTAACATATCTTTCAATAATAAAAATAACTTTAATATCACAAATGATTATGATAAAATTTTTACAAGCACAGCAACTCAATAGATTTCAAAAAATACACCACAAAACATTTATCATAATTTGCGAGAAATTATGTACTTTAGAGATTAATTAGCTAGAAATTGATCCTTTATAATGATAGAATTTTAAAATGTGTTTTTTATTTTTTAGTATCGGTTTATTTGTTGTGTTCATTTTTTCCTTTTTCTGTCACGATTTTACACATACATAATATCAAAATATTAGAAGAAAACCAGGAAAAAGTTAAATATTTTATTTTAAGTCACTTATGTTCAACATAATTTGTTTACAAATATTTTAATCAAAATATATTTCAAAAATACAAATATGGAGTTGAATTTTATCATTTTATTTATATTTTTGTTTAAGTTAATAAATTAATTTTCAAAGAAAACACACAATTCATTTAAAAAATATACAACTTTCTTTTTAAACATGCTAAAGATGTCTTTTTCAAGGTGCTTATGTTTCCTCTAATTACAAAAGTGAACTGTAATAAGCCTTGCTAAATTTATATTATGAACTTTTTAATTGAATATTTAATTTCCCTTAAGAAGTCAAAGTTGGTCAAGTGATGTGACATATGACAGTGTAAATATTTATTTTTATTAATATAAAAAAATTGGCTTTTTGTGTTATGATTCTTGAAAAACTATTAAAGGCTTACATGCGATATTATACTTCTAATTCACATGGAAGAAGTTATTCCCAAGAAGAGGCAAGATAAAAAGTAAACAAAAAAGTTCTTTTTTCTAGAGTTGAATTGTTCGTTTTGTAGACTACCTAATGCAGGAGCATCTGGACGACAGGGTGGAGACCGAAACGGGACACACGAAGTTTCAGAAAAAGACTGGGGAGACTAAGCAAATCAACCAGGGACAGCAAGACTGTCAGTTTCTTTTTTTAATTTAATTTTATTTCTTTTGTCAGAGTCAACTACAGTTATTTAGAATCTCTGTTAGTTAATTTTTTAATTAGTTTATCTTTATAGTTGTCAGTGAGAATTGTAACAGGTAGAATTAGTTTATTTCAAATAATGTACACAGTCACCTTTGTGGGACCAGTGTTAGAGTAGTTAGGAGTCAGGTTCATAACTGACAAACAAGAAACTGAATGAACTCAGTTACCTAACTGTTTTGTAACCGAGTAAGGGGCCAGTTACCAACCGAATCCTCTCGGGGTACAAAAGACCAAAACAAATGCATTACAGGGGTTCAGTTCAGCAGCGAAGAAATCAGAAAATAGAAACATTGTCATTGTTTAAGAAAATAACTTCATTCCTCTTATTATATTTTTCCTCTTCTAGAAATTATTGCACACGATAGAGGAAATTGATATTATGAGTAAATCTTTACTTCTGAGAATTTAAACTTTTCTGTACATTACTGTAATCAAAATAGCAGTATCGAAAGACTTTAATCCATAGTCAAATATATGTAAACAATTGCACAGGACAGTGAACATGCAGGCGAACAAGCATCAGGATTAGTTTCCAGTTACCGCGTACAGAGTTACCGCATACAAGCAACAAATACAGCTAACCAAGTATGGAGTGAGACGCAGGAAAAACTACAACAAGTAACCAGATAAAGGAGCGAACGAACCAGTCCGGGTAAGGCACCGAACCCAAAATAGTTGAAATCGAATTTGAAGATAAACAGATGCATATATATTATAATGTCGGTCTGAGCCAAAAAATAAATTAGTTACAGTCAACCATATGACGAGGGTCGAACCCTCTATGCTTTAAAACAAGCGTGACCACAGAGAATTACACCAAGTCCATACATCGTTCAAAGACAAGTAACAGACCCTACAGAGGCTGAAGCCTACAACAGACTAATGCAAACAGACAGTGCCGTGTAAGGCCAAAAACAACAGAAATCCTTTTTCTAAAAGACCGATATCATATCTAGTTACAGGCAGACGAAATATCAGGACAAACGACAAACAGAAAATACGCAGAACTACCCGGGAACGCGAGGCCACCGGTTATTGCAGACACCCACAGTGCCGCCACCTGCAACAGTCAACATAACAAATGCATGAGTTAGGGTTTGGGAAAGAAACACAAAAAAACCCCGTGACTTATTGAGTGCCAAGCTTTAACAGAAGAAAGAAAAGAAATAAATGCATGAGTAGCGGTTACGAGGGAGAAGATTGTTACCTGAAAGGGAGCGGACGCCATGATGCCGAGAACCCACCTAACCATAGAGGAGCCAGAGAGGTTAGCCGAGATTCAATAAACAAAAACGAAACTATAGCAGGGAAAAATGAACTTACTGTTTGGAAGAGTTGAATGCCGAGGCCGAGAGTAACAGGTCCTCGAATGCACGTTGTTCTGGAGCAAAGCAAGGTCGTCGAGGCGGGAAATAACCAGAGAAATACCATGTATTCACCAACATACCAGCAAACTTAGCTAAGGAGCAAGTTAACAGAGAAACCCGAGAGAAAACCATTGACAGAGACGCGGAACCAGAGCAAACTTACCAAAGCAACCGAGTAACAGAGGTACCGACGAAACCACGGTGGAAAACCACATCCTCCGACAATAAAATCATCAAACACGACCACACACAGACAAATTTCTCCAAATACAGAGCCGAACCAGAAACCAGTTGCAGAGCGTCGAGTTCCTAACACAAATGACCAAAAGAGCGAAAAGAATTGACCATAAACCGGAACGGAGGATTAGGGTTAACCCCTAATCGAGGCAGACAGGTGTAGGCTGGAGGAGAAGCGAGGTACGAGGGGTAGGTCAACCAAGTACAGGTACAATAAATGATCGGATCAACCACAGCCGATTGAAAATCAAACAAAATCAATTCACCAAGTCCGAAAGGTACCGGGTGGAGTAAGTCGAGGCAGGGCCACGTGGACGGGCCACATCAATTGGTATCAGAGCACAGTTTTTTTTATTATTATTTTATTATTGAATTGTTAGTTAAGGAAATATGGCAGAAGTACAAGCACCAAGACGAGGGCGTGGCAGAGGTGCACGAAGAGGAGGAGGAGATGAAGGATTAAGAGAACAGATTAGAGTTCTCACAGCTTGCTTGGAGGCAGTAGAAGCGGGTAGACGAAGAGACCCAGAGTTGGGAGATGAGAGTGAGGAAGAGACAGTAGCTGCTGCAGAGGCTTCGGATGAAGAAGCTCCTGAACTCAGACTGCTGCGATCAATTTTGTTGGCCAGCAGCAAGCCAAAGACAGAAATTTCAAATTATGATGGTAGTCTGTCTGCTGATATTCTGTTAGACTGGATTAGCGAACTGGATAAATATTTTGAGAATGAAGAGATTAAGGAGGATAAGAAAGTTAAGTTCGCCGCTACTAAATTGAAGGGACATGCCCTCTTGTGGTGAGATAATGTCCAGGCAGATAGAAAAAGATTGAATAAGACACCCATACGAAGTTGGGAGAGGATGGGAGCGAAACTGAAAGGCAGGTTTCTACCTAAAGATTATCAGGTTGACTTGTGTCGGAGAGTATAGAGTTTGAGACAAAAAGGTATGACTGTTAAAGAATACACTGAAGAGTTCTACCGAGTCAATTTACGTGCTGGTTACACGGACGAGACTCCAAAAAAGACAGCACGGTATGTTAACGGTTTGAGGATGGAGATCCTAGATGAAATTAGTATTCTTTCCCCCAGAAATATAGAGGAAGCTTTTCAGAGTGTTGTAAAAGCTGAGGAGAAGATTAACAGAAAGCAAAATAACAGGAGGGGAAGAGGAAGTGGTAGAGGACGAGGACAGTCCTATGGACGAGGAAAGAGTGCTGCAAATAATGAAGAAGGCAGTAGCTCGAAAACTTCAGGGACAGCTAACAAGGGAGACAGCACTAGAGGAGGTCGGTCATATCAGCGTGGAAGAGGGAATGGCCGCGGAAGAGGAACTGGTTTCCAGTGCTACAGGTGTCAAAAATGGGGACATCGATCCTTTGAATGCCCAGAAGTGGAGCAGACAGGTCAGAGAGGAACATATATGGTTCAGCCAGAAGAGGCACACACACAACCACGAGAAGTGGAGGATGTAGTAGAAACAGGAGAGACATTGC
>APFE031624856.1:0-10184 GCA_000404065.3 Pinus taeda | reverse complement strand
CCCCCCGCACCCCCCAAATAAAAATTGTCGCCAGTTAAACTTTATTAATAATCATTGTCATTACATGTTCATAACTATCCATGTGGTGTGGTGGTAAAGCATTGCATTGTGTTTTCGAAGGTCATGGGTTCGAACCCCACCAAGGTCAGTCAAACCCTTAACCAAATTTTGCATAGGCCCCGAGGGCCACGTGGCGCCTCCTAATTGGTCCAACCAAAATCTCAACAACCAATCAAAATGCACCATTTCAATGTATAGGACCTGCCATGTGTCGGCACACAGTTGGCCCATTTGACCATAGTCAACGTCATGTTATTGTATGGCATGCCCAGTCAGTAGCCCAGTCAACCCTACACGTTGATTTTTTAGTTGTTTGCCAAAAACTTCAGAATGTGATAACTTTCACATACGTTGCCAAATTAAGGTAATTCAAGCGTCGTTGGATTCAAAACAATGAGATCTGCAAGTTTTCATTAGTTTCAGGTGATTTTGAAAACTTTAATTTTTTAGCATATTTTTTATCCCCTGGATCATCCCTCCCCACTTACAACTTTTGGACCACCAAAAGTTTGTTTTTACTCAGCAAGTAAGTGAGGGTAAAACTCCCTCACTCTCCCAATCTGAATCCACCTTTCCTTATTTGTATTGGTACATTTGAGCCCCACTCGAAGATACTACACATTGCCTCTACATGAAGTCCTTATTCTCATGTCAAGAATTGAGTCTTCCTGCAACTCATCTAAATATTCAAGAGAAAAATCTTCAATATATGGAATCTGAACATTCTCTTCACGATCGTCAATAATTGGAGGCTTATACAATCTCAAGTTTTCCACATTCAAAACAGAATAAATTTGCATGTAAGGTGGAAAATCTAATCAAAAAGCATTGCTATCAATCTTATTCAAAATTTTGAAAGGGCCATATCCGATTAGCTTGAGATTTTTAACTTCACATTGAATTCTTTCCTTGTTGATATACAACCAAAATTTATCTCCCACTTGGATATCATGATCAACTCGATGCTTGTCATGTCTTGCTTTGTACTTGGCTTTGCTTTTCTCTAGATATTCTTGTACTCTTTGATGCACTAGCTTAATTTGTTCAATGAAATGTCTGGCTTTGTCCACATCACTATGTCGATCTACTGCAATATTTTTACCAAAGATGAAATCCAAAGGAAACTTTGGCAAATAACCTAAACAAGCTTCAAATAGAGATACTTACGTAGATTAATGCTTGGCATGATTGTAAGCATGTTGGAAGTAATGCAAATGATCATCCCAAAGTTTAGGATGCTTACCACAATATCTACGAAGGAGATGCACTACTTTTTTGTTCACTACTTTTGTTTGGCCATCGGTTTGTGGATGAAATGTGGTGCTCTTCTTTAACTTTGTGTCCATGATTTCCCATAAACTTGACCAAAACTTCCCTATAAATCAAGAATCTTGATCAGAAATAATAGAATTGGGTAACCCAAAGTGAACCCATACATTTTGGAAGAACAAATTTGTGTTCTATTCAGTTTTAATATGTTTCTTACGTGGCATCAATACACACATTTTGCTGAAACAATCCACAAAAACATATAGATAATCATGACCTTTCTTGGCATTGGTAGTCCTCCTACAAAATCCACTTAAATACTTTCCCAAGGACAAGAAGGAATAAGAAGTGGAGTCTACAAACCCAATTTCCAATTGCTAGGCTTGATAGTAGCGCACATGGATCATCCCTTTACATATCTTGAAATAGTTTCATTCATGTGAGGCCAATAACAATACCTCTAAATTTGAGCAACCATTTTCCCTACACCAAAGTGACCAGAAATAAGAGAAGTGTGAGCTTCCCTTTTGACATTGACTCTTTCACCCTGTGGAACACATAACTTGCCAAGATAATACAACAACTTGTTATGAACATTATAATCCAACTCTTCAACATGTTTACCTTGAATCAAAGTTGCATAAACATCTTTAAAATTGTCATCTTGAGCATATTGTTCATTATAAATTTCATGCATGATTGAGTTATGCTTGAGAATGACAGATGCATTAATAATAGGCCTTGATAACATATCAACACCTTTGTTGTATAAACCTTTCTTGTACCTGATTACCAAATGAAATTATTGTAGAAATCCCATCCACCTGGAATGTCTAGCTTGTTGTAGCTTGGTTTCCAACTGCAAATATTGTAAAGGTTGATGGTCAATATGAATAATCGTTTCTTTACCCATCAAATAGTGCTTCCATTTCTTCATGCTTTGCACCAAAGCATACAACTATTTATCATAAATTGGATAGTTAATTATTGCATTGGTAAAGGTTTCAAAATGATAACAAATAGGCTTACCATGCTGCATCAAAATTGCTTCTATAGCATAATCACTTGCACCGGTTTGAATCTCAAATGGTTTCTTAAGATATGGACGTGATAGAACTGGTGTTGTACTGATTTTCTCTTTCAATGTGTTGAAGGCTTTATGTTAATTGCCTCCCCATTGAAATACCTGTTTCACACTTTTCAAGGAATCTAATGGTGTTGCAATGATTGAGAAGTTAGCGATAAATTTTCTCCAAGATTAGGTTGCTCCCAAGAAGCTCCTTGATTTTGTTACATTGTTGGGTTTAGGCCAATTGGTGGGATCAAACATAATTATAGTATGCCTCAAATAATTATGTAATCCACCTATGTATTTAAGGAGAGTGTCTTGTGAAGACAAATCAACACCACATAAGTTAATGGATAAAATTTCCTTCTTAATACAACTATAAAATAATTCCAAGAAGAGATCATTTTACCACTTTTCTTCAAAACTTCTTGAGTTCTAGCCTCCCACCAGATGAGGGTTGAACTTTCCAAATGAAGAGAATCAAGCTAGATCTTTGTAACATGATCCTTAATCTTTTGAATCATGTAATAGACTTCAATTTGACGAACCCAATTATCCAATTTTTTAGCATTTACTTCCCCATTGTACATAGGCAATTCAAACTTGACATCAAGCTTAAGCAAAGGAGACTTAGCATGTCCTTTTGGAGATCTAAGAGGAGTATGTCTAGGTGTTGAAGGAGGTGAAGAAGGAGGTGAGGATGGAGGTGAAGATGGAAGTGGAGGAGGAGATGGGGGTGGAGGCTTGCTCCCATCACCACCATTACCTTTTTGTTAATTAGAATGTAACCTTGTTTTCCTTTCATTGTACAACACTTTTATTGTCTTTGACATATCATAGAAAGCCTTTATGAAATCTCTCTCACCCTCAAACATCATCTCTTGTCCCTCTTCATGTGCCATGACTGGTGGAGTTTTTGGAGTTTATGACCTCCTTGAATCAATTTGAGGGTTTGGTTCTTCAAACACTCCTTCTCCTCTTCTCGGCTTGGACCTTGTAATAATTCAAAAACACTTGCAAAAACAGTCAAACCTTTAAAATAACCAGGGCCCTGATACCAAACTGATTTGAAATTAAAAATTGAAGGTTTCTTGAAAAAGTTTGCAAGCTAGTTTATGTCTTGATCTAAATTGCAAAAGCATATAAAATTAGTAATTTTAGTTAAGTTTTGCGGAAATAACGAGAGAAAAATATACAATATGCAACATCACAAAGCAACAATTTGATGACGGAGTTCACCCCTCTTGGGTTACGTCTGCGGATCCAACCTCCAATGTTGGCCCTTTTCATTATATGCTCAAAATGTCAATTACATCAACATACAATACTCAAATCACAAAAATAATGTTTCCATTGTGTCCATAACACCCAAAAACCCTTGTGTAGGCTCTTCTTGGGCTCAAAAAGGCTAAAAAATGGCCAAGTTAGGCCTCTTTCTTCATTTCTTTGCTTTGTCCTGCAAATCTACAAAATTGGAAAAACTGCTTTGTCCTGCAAATCTACAAAATTGGAAAAACTAGTAATGTTTTCCTCCTTTGGCAGAACCTCTAGGTGACAAATATGGGCGTGTTTTCAATGCTAATTCCATCGTGATTGGTGTAATTTGTCAAACTGTTAGTTAGGTCTCGTGGCCCCAACTTCTGCCCCTTTTAACAGTCACATAGTGTTCAATGTGGCCAGGGGCGCAGACCATAGGCCACACACTTGCTGGCTTCTTCGATCCTGGTCATATGAGGGGCCATGTGGCCACAGGCTAGGCGCCACACACCAGCTCCTCTCCAAAGTCTCCGCCCATGGTTGTGGTAAGGAGTATGGGACCGAGGGCTAAGTTAACAACTTGCCCCCTCCAATTCGGTGCTTGGTCACGGGTATCGCCATATGGCTTGGGGCTAGGGCCATGTGCTCAGTCCTACCCCATGGTTTATGTATTACAATGTGACTTGGGGCTAGGGCTGGTCAGGTGAGCCCGCTAATGCCACCCCCCCTCCCCCCCAAAAAAAAAAACTACTAATGGTTGAAATTTATTAATAATTGTTGTCGTTATATGTTAAGAACACACTGTGTGGTGTGGCAGTAAAGCATTGTGTTATGCTATTGAAGGTCGTAGGTTCAACCCCCACCAAGGTCGGTCATACCCTTAACCAAATTTTACACAAGCCCTAAGGGCCATGTGGCACCCTCCCATTTGACCATGTGGCACCTCCTAATTGGTCCAACCAAAACCTCAACAACTAATCAAAATCTACCATTTCAACCTATACGACTTGCCACAAGTCAACACAGGATTGGCAGTTATGACCACCATACCTGCCTAGTCAGCCTAATGATGCCGACACCACGTCACTATACAACCTGCCCAGTCAAAAGCCCAATCAACCCTACAAGTTGACTTTTTAAATTTTGCCAAAAGCTTAAGAACTCGATAACTTTCACATACAGTGTTAGATTGAGGCGATTCAAGCATTGTTGGATTCAGAATGACGAGATCTATGATTTGGCATTGGTTTCGAGCGATTTTGAGCACTTCTATTTTTGAGCATATTTTTGATCCCCTGGATCAAGAAAGAAATTATGAGCATTGCTAGCAAAGCTCTAGTAGAAGACAAAATAACATTTTCAACTACTAGAAAAATAGTTTCAACTACAAAAGCAAAAGAAAATAAAGGTAAAGAAAAATTAGATATGGAGAGTTTACAATGGCTAGTTAAAAATATAGTTAATGACACAATTGGTATTAAGAAAAATGTAGTAGAATAATCAACTTATAAAAGACCTTGGAGACCTTTTGTTGAGAGAAATACTACACCTCATGGTAATCTGATTTCTTATGTTGATGATAAGAAAATGATGAAGGAGAACAAGAAAATGAGAATGACTAGATTAATTAACACTTTCTTGAAGTAAATATTACTTGGGTTGTTGTTGATGGTGTCATTTATGATGATGATGAGGATCAACCTCTTAACGAGGTTAATGATGTTCAAAATAGAAGCATAGGTCCTCAGACAAATACATAAGCTCCATCCTCTCCTACTCTTCCCAAGAAAACTCTACGTCAAGATAAATTAGTAATAAGGACGATGGTGATATCATATCAACTTGACTATGATATGACTAAGGACATGAAAATAACTAGGGAAACATTTCCTTCTTTGAATTGAAAAAGTTAAAACAATGGAGAAATAATTTGCTCAAAGCTTTATAGAGTAATAATGTTGAAAAACAAACTGCTCCAACTTCAAATAAAGAAAAAGTAAAATTTATCCAAAATTCTTCTTCAAATAAAAATAAATAAGTTAATGCTAATGTTATGTTCATAGGGTACAAATCTAACTCTCACACACCACCTTTTCTTTTAACTTTTGAGATTTTAAATAGAAATGTACATAATTGTTTAAAAGACTTCGGTACTTCATAAAATTTTCAGCCATATTCTATATGTAAGAAAATTAATGGTGAAACACAAAAATTTACTAAATAAATTGTACAATTGGATAGATCAAAGGTAAATGTATTAGGTCGCTTAAAAATGTACTTGTTATATTATCCTCCAATCCCAATGTTCATCAGATCATTGACATAATTGTTGCCAACATTCCAGTCTTAAGGGTTACTTTTAAGTAGGGATTGGGCAAATAAACTTAATGGTTTTTTTGTCGTGGATTGGTCACATTTGTGGTTACCATATAATGGTAAGCCTACCAAATAAAAGTAAATGTGAGAAACATATGAAACATACTGTGACATAGATTGAAGATGAAATGAACCAATAATGTTTTAAAATTACATTTTAGATGATTATTGTATTGATTCATTCTTTGGGAATTTTGTTGTAGAACATTCACCATTCATAGGTTTATCTGTTCAATCTAAGATTGCAAATTTTTCCTAGATTGATTCTTTGAAATGTACATTTCTTGTTTTTGAAAATTTAGAATCGATTGTAAATAAATATCTTTGGTCTTTATGTTTTGATGGCTCAAAATCTAACCAAGGTGCAGGAGCATGTTGTATTCTACAACATTCTAAAAGAAATAGAACCATTTTAGCTTGCATATTAGTGTTTTTAATGTATGAACGATGTGGCAAAGTATGAGGCATTAATTCAAAATTTGAAAAAAGTGATTGATCTAAATTTCAAATGCATTAAAGTTTATGGTGATTCTAAGATTGTTGTTATACAAGTAGGAAATGTCGTTCATTGTATTTCTAATCATCTCAAGAATTACCAACAAATTGTTTGTGATTTGATCTCTCACTTTACTGTTTTTAATATTACGTTTGTACCTAGAGCCCATAATTATGATGTAGATTTGCTTGCTAATGTTGCCTCTAAGCTTATTATCCCATTTGAAGAATTCTCTCATGATAGATTTTCCATTGAGTTATTGTTTAGGTCATCTATTCTAGACAATATAATTGATCGGGGAATTTTTAATGATGATGATCATATTTCAAACTTCCTTACACATTAAGACACATATAAAGATTCAATAATTGATGAGAATCAACATGATTTGGAAATTAATCAACCTTTACTAGATTTACAAGCCAAACTAGAAAACGTCATTCCTACATCTTAATATTATATATATTATATATATATATTATATATATATATATACTATATTTTTGATTTTCAAGATATATTTAAAGAAATTCCTAGTTGTAAAATGAACAATTCACCTATGAAGTTAGAAGTTATTAATTTAGGATCTAAAGAAAAACCTCAAATTGTAAATCTTGGATTATGATGCTCATCTTTAAAACAAATTTCTTTCCTTCGAGTTTTGAAAAAAATATAAAGACATATTTGCATGAGCATGCAATGCTTTGAAAACATATGTTATTTCAATTGTTCGACATGTAATCCCATTTAAACAAAATGTTAAACATGTTCAACAAAAATTGAGCAAAATCCACCCTAATCTGGAACAACAAACCAAAAAAGAATTAAGTTATTACAAGCTAAAATCATTTTTCCTGCTAGACACTCTCTATTTTGAACATCATTAACCTAAAATAGAAGCTAAAATAGGTTCTAGTTAGAAAGAAGAATGGAGACATTGAAATCTATATCAATTTCAGAAATTTGAATAAATCATTTCAAAATGATATATTTCCTCTTCCACCAATTGAACAAATTCTGCAATATGTTGCAAGGTCTCAGATGATGTCTTTCTTACGTGGATTTTTAGGTTATAATAAGATTTTAGTATTTAGACATGATTAATTGAAGGCTACTCTTTGGACCAAATGGGACACCTATGTATATAAAAAAATGTCATTCAGATTAGTTAATGTTTGTGCCACATTGTAATGTGCCAATCTCCTTTAGAGGGTTAATCAATAAATCAATGATCATATATCTTGTAGATGTAACCGTGTTCTCAAAAAATAGATTCAAACATCTAAAATAGATTTTTGAATGCTACATAAAATAAGGTCTTTCCCTTAATACTAAGAAAATTATCTTAGTCTTGACTGAAGGGAAATTTTTAGGTTTCATTATTTATAAGTTTGGAAATGTTATAAAATCTCAAAGAATTGAAGTAATATCACAAATCCCTTGCTAGAAAGTGCAATCTTTGTCCAACTTCAATTGGAAGAGAAAAAACACGCATTCCCATTACAACCGGTGATGGTAGATCGACGATTTGAACAATCCAGAATGGATATCATTGGAGAGATCAATCCAAATTCTTTACAATTGCACAAGTACATTTTGATAGCAACTAATTACTTTACCAGATGGATGGAAGCCATTCCTTCAAAAAAATTAATCGATATTATAAGGTTTGGCATTCAAAATATTTGATTTTTGGACAATGCATCGCATTTTTATTCACTAAAATTTATTTAAATTTGCTTTGGGAAAAGGAATCAAAATTAGATACTCTATCAACTATTATCCTCAATGTAATGGTTTGACAAATAAAAACCTACTTCTAATCATCAAGAAAATTGTTAATGAAAATCAAAGAAATTGGCATAAGTCACTTGCAAATGTATTATGCAAAGATAAGGTGTCGATGGTAAAAAATGAACTCATCAACATGTGAGATAGACCACCCGATCAGAGCCCCAATTAAGCCCTTATCCATTTAATGTAGTGGTTCCAACTAGTTTAATTCGGTCGAGTTACCCCCTCTCTCTCCTTGTTGGCTTATAATATATCTATTATTTACCAATAGAAAGAGAGAAATTAGATCTACCCTCTTCTTGTGCACATGCAAGCAAGCAGATCCTTAAGCTAACTCTATGGCTCATCCAAGTTGCAACTAAGGTCTGCCCTACGTAAGGGGACTTCTAAAATGCAGACTCTAATCTAAATGCATATTTATTCTACAGTGCAGGTGATAAAAAATAAATTATAAATCTATCTCGATTAAGAAGATATAGATCTATCCCACTCGAGAGTTGAATAGCTAAATATTTACTCAGAAATGTGATTTAAACACTTGATCAAATGATACAATTAAAAAAAAATCTATGAAGCTAATGAATTAGATAGTTAATCCAATAGACATTCATCCTCACATCAAACAAGAAAGCACAATATGAGAAAGCTTTACACAAATATGTCATTACATAAATGAGATTTGCATTTAAATAAAAGTATTCAAACTACAAACTAATGAAACTTGGTCCCTTGCTCTGTTCCTTGGGTTGATCTCCAACAGTGTTTCACAGATCATAAACTTTGCCACTAAAAGCAATAGTTGCAATAATGCAAGCTCTGCCCCCAATACAAAGTCTAGATTTGAAAAATAAAATCCCCATTAACCCAGATCTGAATTTTTTTCCTCCTTCTTACATCTATAATCCCCTTTACAAAAGTGCTTTAGAGCCTCTAGTTGCACGGAAGAGAAACCATTTCCTCATTATCTAGAATGTTATTTAATTACCAAAATAAAAACTAAAAATGGAGAATTGTTGAAGTTGTTACTGCCAATGTTCCATCTTCTTCCTTGTTGGTCCCTTTTCATTGTTCCCAATATGTTGTGTTTAATCCCATTCAATAGATCTCTTGCCCAAAACCAATAAAAATAAAAATAAAAATAAATTAAATTGCATATTAGAAATCAGAAAAATAAACTCTCATGAAATTGTTAAATCAAAATAGATAAAATCCAAAGAAATTTCCATGCCACGATTGCTTCAAATGGATTTGATTAGCCTTTGAATCAATACTAGAGAATGAATTAGTTGTAGCAGTTTTCCTAAGTATGCAGGGGAAGCTCACTCTACCCTGCAATCACTAGGATCTTCCTATTGACTTCCAATTACCAAAACAAACCGGCATTCTAGCTGTGCTCAGCTCAATTTCCCAAATTAATCTCAATACATGGCAATTTCATCAACTTTTAAATCTTCTTTGTTTGGAAACAACAATGGTTATGAAACCATGATTTATACATATCATTCCAAATTCCTAACACAACTTCCAGTGAAACTCCCATACTTCCATCATACCTTTACATACACAAACTAAGCCTCAGGAAAACAGAGGTTCTGCTATCTAACTGCACTTTATGCTGGTTGGTGTCGATATAAATTATGCGCACTGCAACTGTCCTGAACCTAGTCGACAGAGCATGCGGCAATTCTCAGCTCCATTGTGGATTAACCTCCTTGGTTTCAGCCGCGCCCATCCTTGTCTACTGCGCCCCATATACAATCATAAGTACTGTGGCCGGCTATTTAACTTGGTTTTTAATTAGCGCTCAGAACCCAGCATATCCACGCACACATGAATTATGAAGAAACTGCGCATCCGTTGGAT
>APFE031624852.1:0-17914 GCA_000404065.3 Pinus taeda | reverse complement strand
AAGCTTGATCGCTTGAAGGAAGATCTATCATCATGAGCAACTACGAAAAGGAAGCATCTATCAGGCCACCGATATTTGATGGGACCAACTTCATCTATTGGAAGGTAAGAATCACTGCCTATCTTCAATCTCTTGGTACAGAAGTTTGGGATATTGTGGAAACAGGATACACATTTTCGTCAGCAACTCCTACAGATTCAGCTGGTAAGAAGCAGTATGAAACAAATGCAAAAGTTGTCAATACTCTATTGGGAAGTCTATCTCAATCAAAATTTGTTAAGGTGATGCAGCTCAAAAGCGCAAAAGAAATATGGGACAAGATTGTTCCGAGCTATGAAGGAGATGAGCAGGTAAAACGAGCAAAATTGCAAACTCTTAGAATTCAATATGAAAGTCTCAGAATGCATAATGATGAAAGTGTGGCTAGCTATTTCCTACGTATAGATGAGATCGTAAATTGTATGAAAAACTTGGGTGAAGAAATAAAAGAAGTTGTTTTGGTTGAGAAGGTTCTAAGATCTTTGTCTCCTAAGTTTGATTCAAAAGTTTCTGCCATAGAAGAAAAGGAGAATCTACATAACCTTACCATGTCACAACTACACGGAATTCTAACTGCTTACGAAATGAGAAAAGGAGGACCATCAAATAGAAGAGAAGCCGCATTCAAAGCTTCAGGAAAAGGAGATTACTATGAGCCAGGACATATGTCAGAAGAAGAGGAAGAATCAAATTTTGTCAAGAACCTTCAACGGGGAACTGGAAGATTAGAGGTAAGCTACCTTTCAAATGCTTTGCTTGTGGAAGAGTCAGCCATTATGCTGCAAAATGTCCTCATAAAGATAAACTAGACAGAGGAAAGGAACCTATTAGATGGAACAAAAAACAGAATGTAAATAAGAAGAGCTATTACACGCATGAAGATAGTGATGGATTGTCAAATAGTGATGAATATGAACAAGGTAATGATAATAGACTTTTAATGGCTTTTGAAGATGATGATTTATTGGATGCTATAAATGAAGAAGGTCTTTATGAAGAAATTTCTAAACTTAAAGTTTGTTTAGAAGAAAAGAATATAATTATAGATACTCTAACATTCCAACTTGTTGAAAAGGATAAACACAATGAGGAGTTAGAATGTGAAATTGTGGGACTTAGAAAAGAAATTGAGAACACAAAAGCTCCTAATCTCAGATTTGCTAAAGGATCTGAAACTTTAGATGAGATTATCAAAGTGCAGCGTTCTCCACTAATCAAGATAGGTCTGGGATATAATGAAGAAGCGTGTGGCGTAGCAGAAGCGTCTCAAGCACAGGAAGCCATCCACCTCCAAAAGTTATCTTGATGCGGCAAGGAGGATTGAACAAATTGTCAATCAACAGCAAAGGGACAATGGAGATCACCAGGTAAATCAGGGACAATTTACCTCAAGAATGAACAAAGACTACCAAGTAAATCGGGGGCAATCTACTTTAAGGATGAACAAAAGCTACAACCAGCCACAGGTAAAACATTCTCAATTTGCCTCAAGAATGGATGTCAATAGAAACTACAATCATTCGGTTGGTAGATTTGATAATCGCAGGAGTTTCTTCACTGGCCAATGTTTCTCTTGTCATAAATTTGGTCACAAAGTAGCTCAATGTGTTTCCTATAAGACAATCATGACTAGAGAAGCTCAAAAACAAAGAAGTATGACTGGGATCATGAAAAGGACCTACAATAACTTTTCTGCTCTTGAAAATGAAATAGAATGTTCTATTTGTAACAACTTCGGTCATGAAGTTTTTGAATGTAGGAGCAGGTTTCGGTAGACAACTCAGAAGGAACAAGTCTCAAGTGCCAAAACATGGAAAAGGAAAGAACCGCAATCAGAAAGATGTGGGATAGCCTTATATGCAGAAGGACAAGAAAATCAATGGTACATCGATAGTGGATGTTCGAAACATATGACAGGTGATAAAAAAAAATTCAAGCATATAGTTCCTTAGAAAAGGTAAAGAAGGTCTCATTTGGAAATGACACCCCTGCGTTCATAAAAGGTAAAGGTTCTGTTCAGTTGAAAGAAAAGGTCAAGGCTAGAAATGTTATGTATGTTGATGGCTTAAAGCATAATCTATTGAGTGTCAGTCAGATGTGCGATCAAGGAACTGAGGTAATATTTCAATCAAATGGATGTAGTGTTCGTGATCTTGATACAGGAAAAACAATGATCAGAGGCATAAAACTCCAAATAATTTATACATATTCAAATAAGGACAACATCAATGCTATCTAAGAAATAATGATGAACTTTGGCTATGGCACAGAAGATTGGGGCATCTTAGCTTCTCTCAGATAAGGAAAGCATGCAAATATCAGGCGGTTCGTGATCTTCCTGACATCAGAATTCCAGACAATACAATATGAAAATCGTGTCAGTTTGGTAAGCAAACCAGAACTAATTTCCTTGAGAAGGAAGGATCAGCTAGCAAGCCACTTGAACTTGTCCATACTGAAATATGTGGTCCAACTAGGAAAAGGTCACCTCGAGGTGAAGGGTACTTCATATTGTTCATTGACGAATTTTCAAGGATGTGTTGGATAGGACTCATGAAGTATAAAGATGAAGCTTTCGAAAAATTCAAATCATTCAAAGCCTTGGTTGAAAACGAATCAGATCGCAGAAACAAATGCCTCAGATCTGATCGAGGAGGAGAATTTACCTCAGATGAATTTTTCGATTTTTGTGAAGAACATGGCATAAGAAGGGAATTTTCTACTGCAAGGACACCTCAACAAAATGGAGTAGTGGAAAGGATGAATAGAACGGTTCAACAAATGGCTCGTGCTATGCTTGATGAGTCTGGAACTCCCGTAACCTTCTGGGGTGAAGCCGGATTTGCCGCTGTTACTATTCTCAACAAGACAAATGTTCGGGTAAACAACACTCAGACTCCTCATGAACTTTGGTATGGTAAGACTCCCACGGTAAAATACTTCAAAATTTTTGGAAGCAAATGCTGCATTAAAAGGACTGATGAAAATCTTGGCAAGTTTGAACCTAGAGCAGATGAAGGCATTTTACTTGGCTACTCTCCCCACAGTAAAGCTTACAAATGTTACAACAAAAGACTTGGTAAAATTATTGAAAGTATTGATGTAGTGGTTGATGAAGAATGAAACACTCCTAGATAGGTAAGGTCTGAAGTCTTCGAAGATGATGAGGATTATCCTTCAACATCAAATCAGATTCATGATGAAGAAGAAACCCATGAGGCACCTGAAGAACAAATAAGAATAGAAGAAAAGACTCCATCCAGATATGTTCAGAAGAATCATCCAGAATCTCAAATTTTGGGGCAGAAAGAGGCAAGTGTACAAACAAGGAGAACCATTTCAGAAGCTTCAAGCTATCTAGCATTGCTCTCCTCCACCGAACCACAAAATGTAAAAGAGGTGTGCAAAGAAGAATGTTGGGTCAAGGCCATGGAGGAAGAACTGGAACAGATTGAAAGGAATAACACTTGGGAGTTAGTTCCTAGACCAAAAGATAAAAATGTCATAGGGACAAAATGGATTTTCAAAAATAAGCTGAATGAGAATGGAGATGTCATTAGAAACAAGGTAATACTTGTCTGTAAAGGGTATGTGTAACAAGAAGGCATAGACTTTGAAGAAACTTTCACACCAGTTGCTAGACTTGAGGCTATAAGAATGTTCCTTTCTCTCTCTAGCTTTAAGAAGTTCAAAGTATTTTAGATGGACGTAAAATTTTCCTTTCTGAAGGGAGACTTGAATGAAGAAGTGTACATTGAGCAACCAGATGGGTTTATCCTTGGAAATGATCCAAATCTTGTATGCAGACTCAAAAAGGCTCTCTATGGCCTTAAACAAGCTCCAAGGGCTTGGTATTTTCGGTTGGATGAGTACCTTCATCAACAAGGTTTTGCAAAAGGATCAACAGATAACAATCTATATATAAAAATTGACAATGATAAATTGCTAATACTTGTTGTATATGTTGATGATATCATCTTTGATAGCAATGAAGAAGACATGAGTCAAAATTTTGCCTTAGTAATGCAGAAAGAGTTTGAAATGTCTGTGCTTGGTGAGCTCACATATTTTCTTGGTTTACAAGTTCAGCAAAACAAATATGGCATCTTTCTATCACAAACCAAGTATCTCAAGCAGATCTTGAAGAAATATGGGATGGAGGATTCGAAATCAATATGTACCCCTATGGTGACAGGATGCAGCCTCAGTGAAAATGATGAATCGACAGTAGTACATCAACCAACCTATAGATCCATGATTGGTAGTCTAATCTATCTAACAGGTACCTGACCAGACATTATGCATGCAGTGGGAATAGTTGGAAGGTTTCAGGCAAATCCAAAGGGAACAAATCTTCAGGCAGTTAAGATAATTTTCAAGTATCTTCAAGGAACTCAAAACTATGGATTATGGTATCCTAGAGATACAGATCTCACACTTCATGCTTATACAGATGCAGAGTGGGCTGAAGCGTGGATGACAGAAAAGCACTAGTGGTGGTGCATTCTTCATGGGTCCTAGATTAGTATCTTGGTTCAGCAAGAAACAAATCTCTATTGCTTTATCTACAACTGAAGCATAATATGTAGCTACTGCATCTTGCTGCACACAATCCTTTGGATGATGCAAACATTACAAGATCTTCAAATCACTTGTACTCCACCTATCTCCATTTTTTGTGATAATACAAGTGTTATCAGTATCTCAAAGAATCCTGTCATGCATTCAAAGACTAAGAACATACCGATCAAGTATCATTTTCTTCGGGAACAAGTGCTGGAACAAAAGGTCAAAATTGGAGTATGTTCCCTCTAAGGAACAAGTTGCTCATATTCTCACCAAACCACTGCCCAGGGAAACTTTTGAATACCTCAGACAGAAGCTGGGAGTAGTTGATGCATCATCTTGCTGTTGAAACCTGTTTGTTTCAGAGAAAAGTGGTTGTATGCGAGTTGCACGAGGAGGATCTACGTGCATATGCAGGTTTATACAGATACAGTCTCCTATATGTTGGTTTGAAGGAAATCAGTGGGGACAAACTCTGGTTGAAGAGAGTCTGATATGGGTCTGACAGAGACTATCTCGCACAGGTTCAGGGGGAGCAGATATACTTCTAATAATTCATTGTTGGCATTACATTAGAAACTCTTGGTTCGTGTACACAAGATGTTTTGGTTTCAGGTGGATCAGGTGCAGAAGGAGAACATGGTTGCTGATCTGAAAAGTGATGCTGCTGATATTTGTTATTGGTGACTTTCATAGTCCTGCTCTAAATTTTTCGTCTCTATGTCATGTATATCTTTTATTGTCAAGGTCATGTAACGACCTATTTTTGGTTTCCCCACTATGCCTGGGATGAATGATGTAAGGTACTTGGTTGTCATATGTAAACTTCTGATGTATCCCCACTTGGATGGGTGATGGATGTTTGTATAGAGTCTTTTGGTGATAGGAAGGTCTTTTATGATGTATAAGTCATGGTTCTTCTTGAAGAACATCCTTTTTGCAGATCTTGCCTACAGACAAGGGGAGCATGGTTAGCACAGCAGAGCAGATATTTCAGCATGTACTCAGGGGGAGCATAACCCTTTTCCCTTGATGACAAAGGGGGAGAATGACTTTGAGGATCTTGGGGTTTCCATCAAGTCCCAAGGGGGAGATTGTTGGCATTATGACACAGGTTTGGTGCTATGGAACAGGTGTTGTCCTTGATGGAAACTCACTCTGGTAATAGATCTCAGTTCAGGCTCTCATAATTAAGGAAAAATATATATACATAGGTTAATCGTGATCAAGCCGCGTATACACGCGGGTTAGACGTTCCAAAACGCATATGCATATAAATGCACTTTCACACAAGGGAAAAGCACGTACATGTGGGAGATCTCATGTTTGGTCCGTGGTATTTAGTCCTTGGTATTTTGGTTTTGGACCATGGTATCTCTTCCGAAGTGTTGATCCCAAGTATTGGGTCCATGGTATTGATTTGTTATGGTTTTGGACCGTGGTATTGTGAAAGGCCTAAGACTATAAAAGAGGAAGGAGATCATTAGGCAAGGATTATCTGAATGAATTGAATATCTGATAAAGTGCTAGATCTGGAATACTGGTGATTGGGGTTATGATTCAGAGCTGGATCTGAAAAAAGGAGGAACCTGAGCGCAAAGAAAAGGATAAGTTCTATTGATGGGTCAAAAACTTAAGGTTTGAGTAATAGTATCTTTGTATGATTTTGATCTGTTATATGTGGCGCTCGCTTGATCTATAAATCTGATAATCTGGGGTAACTAATGTCTGAATATTTAAAGGAGTAAATTATCTTTATAGATATGTACACAGGTTCAGTGAAGCGAAGGTGCGTATACACACTTTTTCTATAAGTCAAAAGTGCGTATATGCAGGTTGGTCTTAACACAGAAGCGTATACACGTCGGTTTCTGAATATTGAAGTAGTGCACATCACTTAAATTATGTTCTAACTGGTTCTATTGTTTTCTGCAGTGATCTGGGTTCAGAATTGGTGTATGGTTACTATTACTATGTTCTGGATACAACTGTTAGAGAAGTGTCTAGTTGATTCAGTTTTAATTGGTGAAAAGAAGATTGCTTGATGTAGAAATTCTTGATGTTTGATTGATGTTCATGGATCCAGTCTGAAAATTTATGAAACGTGCTCCTTGGAAGAAAAGAGAAGGTTGTAGCCTTCTGTAGGTCAGCACCTACGTACTAGTATTTTCAGCTAGTACAAGAGCTAAGTGGGTTGTAGCTCCCTTCCAGGAGAAGTTGGAGAACGAGAGAGGGTTGCAGCTCTCTGCAAGTTGTAGCCTGCATACTGGTAAAGGATTGCACCAGTACAGAATCATTGTAAAAATAATTTTCTAATTGAAAAGATAGAGACATATTACAGCAGGTGGTTTTCACCCACATTGGGTTTCCACCTTATATCTTGTGTTCTTGTGTGTGACTGTCTGCATTTACCTGTTCCTGGTTATTGTTTCTATGGTTCTGACACACAGATTTAAAGTCAACATCTGAAGAATAATTAAATTACAAATCTGTAAGGTATACATGGTTTTCCTTTACTGAAGTTGCGTATATACGCTGGTTTATCTAACTAAAGTAGGGTATACAAATATGTGAAAGAATTGAAAAGAATTGCTTTGATCATACTGATTCACCCCCCCCAGTATTATTTCCAACATCAAGACCCTTTGTTGTTCATAAGACAAGGTATGGATGCATTTTTTTAAACCCACTCCACCAAGATTTTCCAGGAAACCCATCTTTGAAAAGGTTTGGCCTCCCCTGATAGATTTGAGCTACTATGGATTTGAGTTGTATCAACTCTAACCCACGTCCCATTTGGGCCATCTCCTTACACCACACAACCACCTCGGCCTCCTCCTCTTCAGTAATAACAGTAACATGCCCTCTATGCTTTGTATAAGTGAGCCCATTAATCCATAATTTATGCTAGAGGCTGTAATTCCATGTTTTTTGTAGATGTACATACTGAATACCCCTTGAAATTTATGTCATCAATTGCACCTAGAATGTATTCCTTTGTCCACCATCTTTCGACACTGATATTCTTCGTTGAACTTGCATCTTGTATTGTGGTTGAGGGTGGCTATGTTGTAGATGGATGGACAGTAGGATCTGCCACCACATGGGAATTCTCAGCATCATTGCATGGAGCATTGGCAACATTGAATTCATTGACAGTTTCCTCTTCCAATAAAGTGCATCGCAATTGGGCACCCTTGGTCCCTCACCTCCTCCTGTTCCTTATACGATCTGCAATTGAAACTCGTGGCATGGCTGCAACGACATGAATATTGTTAAAGTTAATTTCTGTCAATGGAAGTTGTTTCAACAATAGAATCCTAGCCTTATTTGAATAAGAAATTTAAATATGAAAATGTAATCAATAATTGCAACCTACATAATAGAAACCCGGTCTTATTTATTTCCTGAAATTTAAATATGAACATGTCAATCAATACTTGCAACTTTCATATATTTGAATAAGAAATTTATGTGTTTTCATTGACTTGAATCTCCATCCACATATATTAGGACTTAATTTGATATAAATATCAAGCCTATGTGTTTGATAGAAATATTAGGCCTAAATTTAGCTTGAACATAATCATGTATCTTGAGTAGGGCATCAAATCCATATGAACATGCCAATCAATACTTGCAACTTGCATATATTTGAATAAGAAATATATGTGTTTTCATTGACTTGAATCTCCATCCACATATATTAGGACTTAATTTGATATAAATATCAAGCCTATGTATTTGATAGAAATATTATGCCTAAATTTAGCTTGAACATAATCATGTATCTTGAGTAGGGCATCAAATCCATAATATCCTGATCAACCTCATAAGAAAAGGGAAGGGTACTGAAAAATGTCTCCTTACAAATGATAGGAATAGGTGTTGGTTAATTGAAATAAGTTTTAAATTTATTTGTTATTAAGGTCACTGAAAAGGGTGACTAAAAGTTGCAATATTTGACAGTATCTTAAAACACTCCAGTTCTCTACATTGTCAGCTACAACTGCTTCCAATTCTGCAGTTGCGCCACGATTTTAGCTACTAAAATGTTGAATCTCTCTTTGGATAGATTATAATGGTAATCTCCTTTGATTTGATTCAGTATGATTAGTCTTCTGATAGATTGTAATGTAAATATCCTTTGATTTGATTTAGAATGATTAGTCTTCTGATAGATTGTAATGGAAATCTCCTTTGATTTGATTAAGAATGATTAGTCTTCTGACAGATTGTAATGGAAATCTCCTTTGATTTGATTTAGCATGATTATTATTCTAAGATGTAGATGTTTTAGAGGGGATTACCCATAAAAATTGCCATCATGCCTCCTTTAAAATGATAACTAAATCCTTGACATCTTGTAATGGGAGAGCCTTCTGTTGCTCATAAAGAACTGTATTCCTTAGCAGTTGTGAATATGTCTCCCCCATTGTAACTACCTTGTGTTCATTTTCAATTTGTGTCTCAACTAACTGAATACTAACATACTACAGTTTCCTTTTAATATAGACCAGAAACTTCCAAGTGATTTTGAAACAAATTTATTCATTTTTTCTTAGAGACATGACATGACCAAACATCCACGTTATTGCATACAAATTTCCAAATTGTTGTCATTAAGGAATGATTAGGCTTATGTGTTATGACTCAGATGCTCTGGTATTTTTGTCTATGTTGTATTTGTTGGGAATGATTAATTTTTTGTCTCTGTTGACTCAAATTCTATGTTTTTTTGTCTGCAATTTCACACACAGAAGCCAAATTTTGTCTAAATTTTCTAATTTATGGTATTCTCTAGTTTATGGTTGTTATGACACAACCTTAAAATTCTTGAAAAGAAAAAAAACACAAGAAAATTAAAATAAAAACTCTAAACATAGTTATATCATATATATATACTATAGATGTATATATAATATATATATATTTATATATCTATATATATATATATATTATATAGTTATAAAAGAGAGTGTGAAACAAGCCTAAAAACATTACCTATAAACCTTAAAAACCTAACAGGAGGAAAAATGAAAAAGTGAGCATGTAGAGGTGCTTCTTAGGCTCGATAAGATGTTGTAACAATCATTGATATGAAACCATAGTTTCTTGATGCACTGTAAAACAATAAACCTTGGAAATATGTCAATGATATGATAACATAAATATCCTTATCTCAGATTATGGCTTGTAGTCATTGTGGGAGAGAAAAATGCATGGAGTGGAGAGAATGAGTGAATTTGGCACCTTTGGTGGGTCACAAAGACAAAATTGCAAGTTTGACTCTGTTGATGAAAAACACCTTTCAAAAATGATCTAATCCATACTCACAATTCAACAAGTATGGAACACAAGGCCTATTTCATTGCCTTATACAATAGACTTTCGCATTATGGCAAGACTGGAATTCAACATTATTTTGACAAAAATATCAGGCCTATGTGTTTGATAGAAATATTAGGCCTATGTATTTTGACTCAGATGCTCTGGTATTTTTGTCTATGTCGTCTTTATTGGGCATGATTACTTTTTTTCCTCTGTTGACTCAAATACTATGGTTTTTTGTTTGCAATTTCACACACAGAAGTCAAATTTTACACACATAAGCTAAATTAAATGTTGGGCATGATTAATTAGTTCTCTGTTGACTCAGATGCTATGGTTTTTTGTTTGCAATTTGACACATAGAAGCTAAATTTCACACACACTTTTTTCATATGGTAAATTAATGTAAGATTTCAAGGATTAAAAATAACAAAAAAAATAAAGGAAAAAAATTGAAGTTTATACTGTAAAGTAATGGAAGATTTAGAAAAACAGAAAGAAAATACTTGAATTATTCAATCGTGATTACAATCTGCACAATATTTGATGGAGTGAATCCAGTTGTAGATGAGTAGAATGAAAGTTTATGAAGCAATTGTGAGGTGGTGTTATAGATATTTGTTGTTGAATTTGATTGGAAGGGAGGATTGATATGGATTGAATTTTTCCAAATTCAAATGTGTATTGTGGATTGATTTGGATGTCATACAATGGATGATAAACTCATATGGTTGATCCTTGTGCTTTCCTTTGTGTTTTCTTATGTTTAATTCCTAAATCTTGTGTGTTGGTGTCATTTATTTCTTTGAGCAGGTTGCATTGATGAACATATATGTAGTTATGGTTGACACATATAATCTCTATTCTTCTGTACGTAGCAATGAACTTTGTTCATAACTGCTCCAGTTTATATTTATTGTGGTTGGTATGATGTGATATGTGTCCTGTTGGATAGTATGAGATCAAAGTTTTTCTTGTTAATTTTGTCTTGTTTTCTAGACCATATCTTGAGGTACTTGGGACAAAATGTATTATCAAATTGTGATATTAAAGGCTAGTGTTAGACAGTTATAAGCCCAATCAATATATGGGCCCATTTTGGACATATTTGAATAACTTATATAGCTTAATATTATCTATTTATATTTTAATTATGAAATTTTTTTGTCATGTTTTGATGGTTGTGTGGGACCAATACTATAACAACTATTGATTCCTGCACAACAATAGAAGCCTCTCCCCTAAGAATGCTGGAAGGTTCACACCATGATATATGAACACATCACCTTCTCTTCAGATGCTTCTGATAAAACCATCGAGTCGAGGCTCTGGTACTTCACCTTTTCTAAGCCATGACCTCTTGGATGCTCTCAGTGGCCAAATTTTCACAACTTAGAAGAATAACAAGGAGCAATGTCAAAATAAACATTAATATATCCGATGTTAGAAACCAAACCGTCTAGTAATTCCAACATAAGCCCTGGTGATCGATCCTGTTCTTTATGATTGTGATACATGTTTAATAAGAGATGTGAATGAGTTGAACTATGGAAATGATAACCACTGATAAAATGTGTCTCCACAGGATTTTTCAGCATGGCCGAATGACGTTAGGAAACAAGATCCCTATGAAGATGCATGTGATTACACTTTCGCCTAGAACCAACAGTTGCTTATTGTGAATTCTTTCGAATAGGAGGTTCATGACTTTGGTTGAACCCCTTTGTGTCTGAAATTATCATGATGGGGCAGTAGAGAAATCCCAAAAACTGAATACTGAGAGCTCCCATGACGAGAGAATCCCCCGGATCCAAAGGGTATTTTTAGTCTTTGATAACCATATGTCTAGACCGAGCAATAGCAATAGACCTATCGATCCAAACAACATGATCAATAGACTCACTGCATTGTTGATACGGGGGAGGTATGCCAAAGGTATGTTAGTTTTAGAAGGGGCAGCGACCATGATTTCTGCCAATAGATTTAGCAATGCTCTTTTATACCAAACTCCAGGCCATTATGTACAATGAGTGAAGTCAGCAATGCGTACAATCGAAGATTGATAAGAAACTTGAGTTGGTTGCAGGTTTTTCAAATATGAGATGAATGTTGGATTATAGTGAAACAATTTGGGCAATTTATAATGCACTAATATCATGAAGAAAGTTTTTTTGTTTCAAATATCTGTTGCCTTATTAATTTATGGTAATATACCTTGTGGATTCAGTGGGTTTCTTTTGACTACTCATTATTTTTTAACGAATCTTCTTGTTATTATTTTCCACTTATGATCTCTTTCAAGATTTGTTGAGTATCTCGACACATGAAGCGGGAAATACTTTGTGCGCAAGAAACCACCGGTTCCATTGGCTCTGTTTAGAAGTGATTGACATTTCATTGGAATGCCTTAACAGGTCACCATAGTCTTCATACCTCCACACTTCCAGAAATCAGATTATGTGGGTGACCTATTTATATTCTCAAAATAATTGTTGTCAATAATATTTCTATCGCAGACTGTGGTATATGTTGGAAGAGATGAGCCCATTTGGCACACAGAGAAAAGATTTAACACGACAATTCCACTCCTAAGCGTTTATTTGAGCCATTAAGTTTTTTAACATATAAAATTGTGTAATTGGATTAGGAAGAATCTCACTTCCTCCCTTTATACTTCCTTCTCCCCTAATTTTTGAACCCATATTTTTTTTTTCTTGCGTTTTGCGCAGTGCTGCAGAGTATTTGTGTGTCTGCTTTGCAACCCAATGGTCTTCAGATCGAAATAAAGAATGTGCATGTCAGATTAGGGAATCCATGTCATGTCATTATTGTACTCAGTTTGACCATGCAACAGAGGATTTCTCTATATTGTTGGCTAAGGATCGCAAAAAGGGGGCCCAGCCTCCGCAGCCGACTCAAAACCTACATATGATGAGGGTTGAGCCTTGCGAGGAAGATCAGAAGGTAAACATTATGCTGTGAAGGGAATGACCACTGGTGAGGATAAGGGGAAGCAACCTGCAGAAGGTGAGTGGGTCCACAAAGCACCAGAAAAGGAGACCAGTTTTGATTTGGAATTCACAAAAGAAACATTTATGGAGGAAAATAAAAGCTTCGTTGAGGCCTCTACCTCAGGAAGTCAGGAGAAACTGGTTGAAGAAATGGACCCATCCATGATTACCAAGTTCTTGGAGACCTGCATGAAATTGCTCCACGATAGTAAGGCTGTGAAGGGACTGCAGGAACTGATCAATTGGTGTGATGGCAAGGAAAATGCTACTGACGAACCATGCATAGTTAGAAAGCTTGGTAAGCATAAGGCAAGGACTAGACATGAGATGAGACTCACCACGCAGATAGGAGAATACGAAATGGACCAAGTTATCTTGGACCTAGGGTTTGACGTGAATGTCTTGCCGAAACAAACATGGGAAAGAATGGGGAGACCTACGCTACAGTGGTCTCCGGTTCAATTAAGGATGGAAAATCAACAAAAAATCATCCTAGTGGGGAGGTTGTAGGGGGTAAAAGTTGACATCGAACGCATGAGCACACTAGCGATTTTGAAGTAATAGAGATTCTGGATGATAGCAATCCCTACCCTGCAGTCCTTGGGATCAATTGGGACGCTGACATGAATGGGGTAATCAACCTGGAGAAGCGAAAGATGATATTTGAGAAGAAATTACTCCACGTAGTGGTGCCACTAGATCCTCCAAAAGGACCACGCTATATAGAACCGGCCTGCGATTATGAAAGTGATGACGATTTGGACCAGATTTACCAGATAATGGCACGAGATCAGGATTGGGTGAATTCGACAATAAACAGATGTATTTCATGGGACCGCAAAAGCTCATGCACATTAGATTCAAACAAAGAACTGAAGCACTAGCATAATTGACTACATGAAGTATCTACTTTGCGATGTAATATGATGACCAAGTCGTTGCGCTATGTATCATCATAGGTAAGAAATCTACCTCATTATGATGGGTTAATTGATGTTGATCACTTTTTGTATGCATTTGAAAGGGAAGTGCCCAAGAAGCATCGCTTCCAGGCATTGGATTGGGCACTACACGCTACGCCCGTAAGATGGTGGGGTACGCACAAAGATAGTTTTAAGGATTGGCGCGAATACAGAAGGATGATGAGGATATGCTTTGGCCACTCGAAGGTACGACTAACAGAAAAGTATGATGGGAGAAATGATCTGCATGATCATTTGGCCAAATGGACTAAAGTATATGGAGCGAAGCCTCAGCCAAAGTGGGTCCATATGTTTTGTCATACCTTGGATGTTATACCAATGAATTGGTACTTGGAGATAGAACTCCATCATGGCACCAAAGAATGAGATGTTTTGAGCCAAGGATTTATGATGATGTTCAGTTTTGAGGATAGATTTGAATCTATCGATGAAGCATTGTAGGAGGTTAAGATAGCCATCTTCAGGATATTGCAGGATCCTTTAGACCTGATTCAACCTGATTGGACTACCCAGCTAAGCCACACACTAGAGTGTTACAATGTAATAGCGAAAGAAGAAGATGAAGACCCGAGAAAGATTAATATTCCAGAGACTGAAGGACACTGCGAAGTTGAAGGACCACAACGAGAGAACCCAGACATACTTGAGCCACTCAAGACTAGGCAGGTGAACATTGGCACAGAGGCATAGTCAAAGTTTGTAAAGATTGGGAACTACTTGGATGATGCAACAGTAGATAAGGCTGGCGAACTACTCCGTGAATATCAGGATTTGTTTCCCACAAAGTTTTCTGATCTGAAAGGAATAATAGGAGACCTGGATGTCATGAAGATCATCCTCAAACTGGACGCGAAACTTGTGAAACAAAGACCTTACTGCCTCAAACCGAAGTATAAGGAAAGGGTCCGCATTGAGTTAGACAAGATGCTCGCGACATGTATTATTGAACCAGTGGAAGAATCTGATTGGGTAAGCCCAATAGTGGTTCAGGAAAAGAAGCAGAAGGAAGAAATAAGGATATGCGTAGATCTCAGGAAGTTGAATGATGCCTGCGTACATGATCCCTTCCCAACCCTGTTCACCGATGAGGTCCTAGATAATGTAGGCGGCCAGGAAGCATATTCGTTCACTGATGGGTTCTCTAGGTACCATCAAATCAAGATCACGCTAGAGGATAGAAGTAAGACGACCTTCACGATTGAATGGGGATGCTTCCAGTATATGGTGATGCCTTTTGGGCTGAAGAACGCATCGAAGATCTTTTCGCACGTAGTCATCGCGACGTTCAAGGATTTCATTCATAAATCTATGGAAGTATACTTTGACGATTTGACAATGTTCGGACTGGTGAAGTGCCGTGTGGCAAGTCTGAGCTTGATGCTAGATACATGCTGGAGGTACCAGGTTGCGCTCAATCTGAAGAAATGTTTTTTTTGTGTCCCTTTTGGGATCTTGTTGGGCCATGTGGTATGCAAACAAGGCTTGATGGTAGACCCTGTGAAGATCACGGTCATAATCAATTTGGAGGTGCTAAGGAGTGTGAAACAGTTGCACGCAACGTTAGGGCATACATGATACTATAGGATATTCATCAAGAGCTATTCCCAAATCACTACATCGATGGAAAAAACTGTTAAAGAAGGATTTTATGTTATGTTGGAATGAAGAATGCCAGAAGAGCTTGGATGTGCTGAAGGCGAAAATGGTCACCACGCCGATCCTAGTCTTCCCGAATTGGAAGAAGGAATTTCATATACATGTGGATGCATCATGTATTGCTATGGGAGCAGTATAGACACAGGTCGGTGAAGGGGACTTGGATCATCCTATAGAGTTCGCAAGTAGGAAGCTTTCCAAAGAAGAGAAAATTTGTTCTTCAACAGAGTGCAAAGGATTAGCTATGGTGTTGCGCTCCAGAAGTTCAGGCATTATTTGTTGGGCGGACACTTTAAGATGTATACGGACCATTCCACGTTGAAATACCTGGTCAAAAAGCCTATGTTGGGGGTAAAGATATGCAGGTGGCTGTTGTAGTTCCAGGAACATGATATTGAAGTTATTTTGAAACCAAGACGCTTGAATGCTGGACCGATCATCTATTGCGCATTGAAATAGGGGAGGAGCCTACTAATTTGGAGGAGGGGCTACCTGACATGCATATCTTTGTAGTGCATGTCGTGGATAGTCACTTTGAAGATATTATCCACTTCCTGATGACAAGAATGGCTCCGGAAGGTTATACAAGTCAGTAAAAGAAGGAACTGGTAGTGTGCACGATAGATTTTTCTGTCATTGCAGGTAACTTGTACAAAATGGGATCAGATGAATTATTGCGACATTATGTGCCAAAGTTTGAACGAAGTAGCATCTTCACTGAGGCTCATGACAGAGCCGCATGAGATCATTCTGGAGGTAAAGAAACAACACAAAAGATTCTACACGCTGGGTTGTGGTGGCCGACCTTGCATAAGGATTCAAAAGCATATTGTAGGGCATGCGATGCATGCCAAAGGAATAGTAGACTCTAGCACAATGATGAGCTGTCGTTAAATCCACAAATATAATTACAACCTTTTGAGTGATTGACCGGAGAATCCACAGTTGTATCATTTTTGAACCGACGTTTCGAATCCCAAGTGGGATCCATCTTCAGGATGAGAGATTGATGATGACAGAAGAGCAGCGGAGAGGAGTATTTTATGAACAAACATCCGGTGTGGCAATGGGGTCACCCCTTTCACCAATTGTAGCCAACCTTTACATGGAACACTTTGAAAAGAAGGCTCTAAGTTCTTATCCTTTGAAGCCAGGCTGGTGGAAGCGTTTTGTAGATGACACCAATATAAAATGGACTCATGGTAAAGCAGAGCTCAATAAGTTTTTCACTCACTTAAATTCGATCTCTCCAGATATAAAGTTTACAATGGAACTCGAGGAGAACAGGAGCATTCCGTTCTTAGACGTCCTAATCCTCAGAAAAGAAGATGGCTCTCTAGGCCACAAGGTCTTCAGGAAATCAACCCACACCGAGAGTTACCTCCATGCCGATTCACATCATCACCCTGCACAAAAGACTGGTGTCCTCAACACGCTGGCCATGAGGGCCCTTCGAATTTCCGACTCAAAGCACCTAGAGGAAGAGAAGAATCACCTAATCCAAACTTTTAAAAGTATAGGCTACAAGGATCATGAAATTAATAAGGCCATAAAGAAAGCTGAGAGGAAGTTGATGTCCCCTGAGCCTAAGGCTCAAGATTAGCCAAAATATGGTACCGTTTTTCTTCCGTACATCCATGGGGTAACAGACAAAATCGCCAAAGTCCTAAAAAAGAAAAACATTATCACTCATTTCTCTGCCCCTGGTACTATCAGACAAAATTTGAGGTCTGTTAAAGATGATATAGACAAACAACAGCTTAAAGGAGTTTATAAAATAGAATGTTCCTGTGGAAAGTGCTACATTGGTGAAACAGGTCGATCCCTCCAGACAAGACTCAAAGAACATGGCGCAGATATTAAGAACGAAAGATCGCGTACTTCAGCCCTCGCAGAGCACTCCTTAAAGACGAAACACCATATTTGTCTAGAAAACGCATCAATTATTGCAAGGGAAGAGCAATATCAGAGACGAAAGATCAGAGAAGCCCTTGAGATCATCAAGCATCCTCATAATCTGAACAGAGATAATGGCGTGGAGATTAGCGGGAGCTGGCTGCCCCTGATCAAGGAAATAAAAAGCGCAAGAACGCCCCCTGGTAATAGGTAATGTCCTCATGCAGGTATGTTATCCCTCTCCTTTCCTTTGTCTTTTGTCTTTTGATCTAGGTGTTAATTTCTAGCCCTAGGTTATTTTTCCTTTTGGTATTCCCTAGGTTTTGATTCTTGTTATAATTCCTTCCCTAGGTTTTCATTAATCTCCTTAGAATCCCTAGGTTTTTCATTTATCTCCTTAGAATTCATGTTAAATCAATTTTGATATAAAAT
>APFE031624845.1:0-14509 GCA_000404065.3 Pinus taeda | reverse complement strand
CCCTCTATAATCCTTTTTAGTGAGGATCCAGGAAACCCTTTTGTCCTGAGCACCAAAATAGCATGGGTCGACATATACAGATTTTCCAATTGCATTTCTGATGTCAATCAGAGCCTGTTTTGTCCATAATTCCATGGGAATACGTAGCAATTTTACCCATACCAAATTGTTGGAGGGGGTATTACGTAGGGGGTTGTACCCAATGTACCACTTATGGAGATCCAGGAAACTTTTCCCATGAATCCATGGAATAGCTATAATTTTATCCAAGTCTTCGTGACTGAGGAAGTGGAAGTTGTACCATCCCTTCAATTGCCTAATGACCGTAGGCATGTACCCTAACATCGATTTCCACTTCTTCTCTATCCATTTGCATGTATCAGAGTCTTCCATCACAACAAAGTACCATCTACCTACTAGGGCTCTTTTCTGTAGGCTAGTAATTCAGTGAACTAGAGTATTGTTGTCCAAAGCAAGTGTAGGAGGTGGAGGGGCAGTTTTAATGGAGTGGTATTTGGAATGGTAGTGTTGTTGTACATGTCCATCAGCCAAAATATCAAGAGGCCTCTCCATGACATCTAGCATAAAACCATCTCATAAAATAGAGCGCCACGCATCAAGAGACCGAGGGTTGTTTTGGCTAGCTTGGATGTCAACATTGATTCTCTTGGACTCGACTTCCATAGTGGCACGTATGAGTGCAGAGTTGGTAGAAACACCTAATGGGTAATTCTCCATCTTAATCAAAATTAAGTTATGTTTGAGTGATATGTCAATAGCTAGCAGTAGTTTTAATTCACTTAAGACTTGAAAGATATAAGCAGATTGTGGGTCTGACAGGGATTAGGTGTATATCCCTCTTGGGATTAACAATTCCAAAGAAAGATACATTTATGTAAGGTTGCATGTACCGATCCTTAAAAGGGGATTTATGGTTGAATGTCGCCAAATACAGTCATAATAGGAAATCTAATTAAAAAAGACTAACAATCAGAATAAAACTTCAAATATCCTGAGATGATCATAAATGTGGATCTAGAGAAAAGTGTGAGTGACACGTTTATGACACGAAATCACACCACTGGTAAACACCCCAATTTTCACAATCTGACAAAAGGAATGTTATCGGAAAAATCCTAATTTGGCTATATCTGCGAGCCTTGAAAATGTGGAGGTGACGTGTATGGAGCAGGCAGGATATCTGCAAGCCTTGAAAAATGTGGAGGAAATGCATATGGAGTAGGTGGAATTAATGATGTTAGATGACAGATGTGGACAGAATACCAAAACCCCGCTATAAAAAAAAAAAAAAAAAAAAAAAAAAAAAAAAAAAAGCAATTGACTGGAAAAATCTTCAGTCGACGGAATAACTAACATTGATGACCAGAGAGAGGCTGGCAGACTATGGTGAATCAGCTGTGACACGGTGAGAGGAATGGTAGAATGACCGAAGGCTAGGGGCGTCTCGAGTTAAAAAATAGTTTACAGGCCTTCTGCACAAGTCACTGGTAGTAAGATCCCGTCCAACAAAAACTCAGAATTTTTATCACCTGATGTTCAGAAAACAACAGTAGCAACCATTACAGTTAACCACATAGCACAAAACTAAAAACAACATTGTTTACAGGGTCTAGATATGATTATGAAGTTGGATATATGTAACCAAGTTGGAAAATGCTAGTTAACATGATTACTAGGAAGGCTGAAAGCCAATTATTCTGATAGGCATTTTTTGAGTTTTAGTGATCCCCACTGCATATGGCAATGTGGGGGGGTGTTTTAATCTGTTAACAATTAGTAAATTGTTGTATAAACAGGTTCTAACTCGGATTTAAAACTTATGTAGGTAAGGGAGAAAAAAACGAGACAGACACAAGAGGAGAGAGAAGCTTGTTCTCAAATACTTAGCTTAAACAGGGATGAAACAATTTTATAGCACCCAAACAAAGCAAATACTTTGAGGATTTGACCCGATAAGCTTTTAAACATATTCTATAACACAGGAATTGCTTTCAGATAGCCTAAGAAAGAAACATACCATTTCAAGATAATAACTGTGTTGTTTTCTCATTTGGTCCATGCATCATCAGCGACACTAGTTCTTTACCCAAAATTCCATTTGAAATGTTAATTGCACCATCTATCCAGAGATAGAAAAATTTCAATGATAACCCAATTGTTATTGTCAAAATCCTGGAAGAGGACATTGAAAGCCTAGTGGTCAGGCTTAAGGGCCGAAAGCCGAGAGCCGAAAAACCACTTGTTTGTGCTATAACCCTTCGCGAGATCTTTTCCCCACCAATAGCATGCTTGATCCTACAAATTTCTTATCCACAATGAATTGGTGTTCGACGAAATCAATCTACAATCATATTTTATTTGGATTGGTATCCTAAATGAATATTGGATACTTAAATTTGCAATCTAATCAGTGTAGTGCATTTTGTATCATAAGTAGCTATCAATATGTACACCATGTGTACCAGTTTATTTAATATTTTATTAATTTTTCAAATGTACAAGTACAATAAACTTTGGGTTAAGGTGTAATATTTAATATTTTATTGAATTTTAAAATCTACAATTACAATAAACTATGGGTTAAAATGTAATGTATCCAATGTTTTATTTGTTGAATTCTTTATATATCCCAACCTATAAAATATTAAATGTCCATATGACCATCAATACTATAACCTAGCTATAATAATAACTGCAAAGTAGTTAATGAATGCACTAGGAGTTCGTATGACTACAAAAAGTGAACTAGTTTGAGACCTCTCGCTATAGCTACGATGAGTAGGGAAGCAGTGGGTGTGATTACAAAAGTGATTGAAGTGGCAAATCAAGACTCGGGTATTACAACAATTGTGTCAATTTCCTCTACCACAATTAGTACAAACGATAGTGAACTTATAGCAAATTGAGTCCGATGCTCTAGCTTTAGCTCTATTATTTCGTGTGTAGATATATGTATAATAGTTTTGTGGTTGTCTTTCAATATTTAGGTGGGGAGGTTTGGTCCCCACAGCTTTCATGGTCTAATTTCTGGCAAGATTATGTACATTCTACTCAAAGTGTGATTTCTTCAGTTGGAAAAAAAAAATTACATTAAGAGAAAATGTAGAGTCATACATAGTCTCGATGTATGTAAAAGTACAGGCCCATCTTTCACAACATATAGTCTTGATTTATGTAAAAGTACAGACTCATCTTTCGCAACATTCGGACCAAATCCTCAAGATATGGATTAGGTCTACCTTGAGGTATAAATGTGGCCCTATTTTACCAGAAATGAGAAATGGGAAACGAAACTAGAAACAACAACGGGATGAGAAACGAAGTTTGGAGTTTTCACATTCAAGAAATGTGGAGAGAGAAAAAACAAGAAAAATATGAAAAACATAAAAGAAAGCATTCATCATCAACATTCTCTAATATTGTGGTTCATAGTCAGTTGCTCATAGGCTTTAGTTGCTTACATGGACCATTCTCGAATACTCATAGTGAGAAGCAAAGCTTTAGTTGATCACATGGGTCGTTATCGAATATCCATGTTTGATCCTCTAGGATGGAAAATACAATCATGAAGAAACCTTGGGTATTGAATTCAAGCTTGATTTGGCCTTTACATTTCCACTTGATTTGGACCTACTAAGAGTGGGATCTTTTCGAAGGCTAGATGCCTAGAAACTTCTTGATATATTGTATATATTCACAGATGTGACTTGAGTGGACTTCAAATTTGGGGTCTATTTTAGCATTTAGAAGGTGTCTACTCGGTTGTAGTTTCCATGGTTTAGTAACAAGATTATGGAGATTGAGTTGATCTTCATTGGGAATAGAGCTAGAACTACACAGTTTTTGGGAACTATTGCCACCTGTAACAATCTTACTATAAAAACAAGTGTCACTCTCTCCATTGCTCTTACTATAAAAAAGAGTGCCGCTCTCTCGAGTGGCATTTTCCGTAGAATAAACAGAAAAGTTGAAAACCATAAATGCTACAACTGATGTTTAGAGAGAAAATCTAAACATAGTTATTAGTAAATTTTCAAAATTTATTATTAATCCTTATTAATGTTTATTAATCTTTATAATATAAAAATAATACATTTTAAAAGTAAAATTGAACTAGATACTAAATTCAAAATTTTATTAATCCATTATAATAGTAAATTAATTTTTATAATAATATTATAAATATATTTTAAAAGTAGAATTGAACTTATACTAAATTGGCATATAAGATTTTTTTGTTTGTGAATAAGGAAACGTCTTTAATAAACCATTGTTTCCCTTGGTTTGACCATCTAGACCATGGTTGAACATGGTTGAGTATGGTTGACTATGGTTGTCCATGGATGAACATTGTGGACCATGGTTGAGCTTGTTTGAACATGTTTAAACAAGGAACTAATAATGGTTGAATGTGGTGACCATGTTTGAGCTTACCTAAACATGTTTTACCACGATTGACCCTATTTTGACCATTTATTTCCAAGGTGACTAAGGTTGAACCATGTTAATGATGATTAATCATTTATTATCATGATTAAACATGTAGACCACCTAACCATGTTTGGTAAGTGTTGCTTATGTCATGCATGTTGTCCATGGCTAAACATAGTTTGACCAAGTTCATTATGATTGAGCTTGTTGTTTACTATGGTTGACCATGGATGAAAAAGTTGACCAAGTTTGACCATGGTAAACCATCGATGATCATAATTGACCTACTTCACTACAATTGACCATGATAACCAAGATAACTATAGTTAACCATGATTGAAATTGGTTTCATTTGTCACATTGCAACATGAATATTTATTTCATGCATTACAATGTCATTTTTTATTGCTCTAATTATGACATAATTTTGTGTTTGCCACATTGTGCAATTGGTTTTTATTTGAGACATCATGTCACCAATTTTTGTTTGTCACTTTATGATGTCAATTGTTTTGTCACATTGCAATGTCAACTTTTTTCAAGTTGTAGTTGACCATGGTCATAATTATCTAACTATAGTTGACTATGATTGATTATGGTTTACCATGGTTGATGATATTTGACCACATAAAAAATGGTTGACTTTGGTTTGACCAAGTGCACCATTGTTGACCATAATTGACCATAGTAGTCTGTTTTGATCATGCATGTCCATGTTAATTATGGTTTGGCCATGGCTAACCATGTATGACCATGGAAAACCTTGATTTACCATGTTGTCCATTAAATATTATGGTTGATTATGGTTGACCATTGATCCACAAACTAAATCATGGCTGAGCTTGTTTGACCATAAGTGAACAAGGTTGACTATTGTTACACTTAGTGACCATGTTTGGTCATGGTTAAACTTTCTTGAATATACATGACCATGGTTGACTATTATTAAAAATAATCAAGTTATGGTTGACCATGGTTGTAATTATTTAACTATATGTGACTATCATTGATTATGGTTGCCTGTGGTTGATTATATTTGGCCATGATAACCATGATTGATGATGTTTGGCCTTGTATGCTATGGTTTTCCTTGGTTTGATGATGTGTAAGCATGGTTGAGCATGTTCTCTCTAGTTGGCTATGGTTTTCCATAGATGAACATTATCAACCATGGTCATGCTTGTTTGAACATGTTTAAACAATGTTAATAATGGTTAAACTTGGTGACCATGTTTGACCATGGTTAAACTTGTTTTTACTATGTTTTAACATGATTAACCTTAGTTTGAACATGTTTGACTAAGGTTAAACTTGGTGATCATGTTTGACCATCGTCAGCTATGGTAAACTATGGTATAACTTGTTCAAGGATGGTTGAGTATGATTGAGCTAATTTGACTATATTTGGCCATGATTGAGCTTGTTTTATCATGTTTGACGATGGTTGATCTTGTTTTATCATGCTCGACCATGGTTGAGGTCGTTTTATCACGCTTGACCACGGTTGATTATGGTTGTTCATTGCAATGTGACGATGTTTATTTTTTGTCAAATTTTATAAACGATTGTTATTCCTTACATTGTGACATCATTTGTTCTTCATGACATTGTAATGTCATTTTTTCCTCAACACATTTTGATGCCATGACATTGCAATGTTGTTTCTTATTTGTCACACTATGATAATGTTAGTTTTTTGTCACATTTCGGCATCACTTCTTATTCATCACATAATGTCAATGTTTATTTTTTGTCACATTATGATGTTTTTTTTTGTTCATCACATAAGGACATTTCTTGTTCATTGCATGGTAACATCATTTATTTCCAATTGCAACATCATTCTTGCTTCACCACATTTCTAAATTATCCGTTTTTCATCACATTGTGACATCTTCTTTTGTTCATCACAATGTGATGTCGATTCTATTTTACACACTGCAACATTGATTTTCTTTGTCACATTACAACATTGTTTTTGTTTTTCAACGTTACCTATAGATGATTGTGCTCAACCATGGCCAATAATGATGCCTATGGTGATTTTGTTCACCATGACACAATTGAACATGATGTCCATGTTGATTATGGCTGATCATGTGAAATATGTTTATTGTATGTTAACTATATGACATTATTTTCTTATTTTACTTGTGGCATTATTCATTATTCATTATTCATTATTCATTACATTACAATGTCATTTTTTGTTTATTACATTATAAATATTATAAATATAATATTAATGTTTCTTAAATAATGATAGATTATAAACTTATATTAAAAATTACAAATATTACAATATTATATATGTGAACATATATTAAAAAAAATAATGTCGCTTTTTGTTTTCGTTTACATTATAAATAATTATAATATAAGTCGTTAATGTTCTAAAAACTTTTAATGTATAATATAGATATTAAAATTTATATTAAAAGTTACAAAATTTACAATATTATATATATGAACCTATATTAAATAAGAAATGTCACTTTTTGTTTGTTACATTATAAATAATTATAATAGTTATTAATATTCTTAATAATGTTATAAATATAGATATAAAACTTATAATAAAAATTATAATATTATAAATTACAATATGATTATATTATGAAACATATATTACAAAAGTAGATATGTCAACATGTATATATTATATATTATTTATTATATCAAGATTATCCATATTTTATTAATATATTAAGATATAAATTAAAACTAAAACTTACATTATAAATTAAATATATATATATATATATAAACATAAATTTATGGGGGGGGATAGAGGAATTCATTTAATATAAATATAAGTTGATTGAATACTATTAGTATAAAAAGGTATTGGATTTTAAGTTTTATGAAGAAATGTTGTTTTGTGAATTTTATATTTAAAATAATAAAATTTATTAACAAATTAGCACTCTACAAGGGTATTTGGCCAGCGAATTGATCATCCATAGCACAAGGCCTACAGGACACACGATTAGGGTCTTGACACACAACTAGAAGTCCTTTTCACAAAAAATCAATGTCTATCATAAATAAATTTTTTTGATTTCAACTTTAATTTTACATCGATTTTATATAGAGAGATAAAGTAGTTAAAAACTAAAAAGAACAGGAAATAATGTGCATTCTAGTATGAGTGAAATATGTAATTCATTTACTACTTAATATGGAGTTGATAGATGACATATAAGATTAATAATATAGATATTATATGATGTGTAATTCATTCTATATTTAGTTGATATGCATTGTTTTTTGGTGATTAGAAGAATCGACAACTAGGTCGGTCTTGTACTCATGTGACATATGGTCAATTCTAATCGCTACCACTATAAACTCTACACACATGTGTAGGTCCCTTCTCGCACACACAAGGTGAATCGGGGGATATGAACACTAGACCTCCTTGCACTAATACTTCATTTACATGGGGATTGTCAATTGACTTGTCCCTTGTGGGCTACTTGATATATAACATTTAAAATAGAAATATATTAATAATAATAAAAAGTGCGTTAGCCATAAATAAAATATTTTAATGTCCATATTAAATGACATAATTTTATCTTAGCTATATATAGATAAAAGTAATGTAATTTAAATTAATTTTTTTCTTATATTTCCACTTTCTACTATATGAGAGATATGTGGTTTATTCCATTCTTAGTATGGAGTTAATATATAATATTTAGAAAATATTAATAACAAAAAAAAATTGGGTCATAAATCAAATATCTCAAAGTGCAGGTTGAACAAAAGGTTTTCACATCAAATATATTGAGAGAAATAAGTAGAGAGTTCTAATTCCATGAATGAGTTCTTTCTAATTCAAGGTGAAAGGAATATTTATAATTCATTCAATATTTCAATGTCTATATTAAATAGCATTATTTTATCTCAATTTGATATGGAGAAAAATAAAGTAATTTAAATTAATTTTGTTCTTATATTTTCACTTACCATCGTAAGAGAGATTTATGGTTTATTTCATTTTTAATATGGATTTATATATAATACTTAGAAGATATTAATAA
This sequence comes from Pinus taeda, assembly GCA_000404065.3. NCBI lineage: Eukaryota > Viridiplantae > Streptophyta > Pinopsida > Pinales > Pinaceae > Pinus > Pinus taeda. The sequence continues at coordinate 6,008 of APFE031624845.1, read as the reverse complement.
CAAAAAAAAGTTTAAAGTGGGTTATAGATCAAATATTTCAATGTTCATGTTGAGGAAAAGATTTTTACATCAAATATATATGTATAGGGAGAAAGAGCTAGGCAATTTTTATTCCATTAATAGGTTCTTTCTAGTTTAAGATATAAAGGAGATTTATAATTCCTTCAAAATTTAATATGGGATTGACATGTAATATATATATATATATATATTATATAATTAGAGAGAGAGAGAGGAGAGAGAGAGAGATTTCTACTTCATAATATAAGGGGGAATGTGTATGTATATATTATATAAAATGAGTGAAACTAAAGTATTTCTACTATTTTGCTTAAAAGTAGCATAGATCCATCTTAATTCTAGATCTACCAAGAGCTTAGAGAAATACAATCTCTCTAGATGCAAACTTTCTTTCAAAATTTTATACTCAAAAAATAGTTTACATTTTCAAAGATTTGATTTTCTAGACACTTAATAAAACCTGGATTAAAATAGATATATACTAGTCTTAAATAAAGTTGGTAAATAACACATATTAAAAAAATAAATACATATTTGAAAACTAAAAAAATTACCTATTATAAATTAAATTAAATTATATTATATAAATTAAATTAATTAAATATATATATATATATATGAAAATATCAAACTTGATGATGATATAGATAAAGAAAAATATAATACCAACCATATGATGGTTTTGGACGTAAAAATACAATTATAATAAAATGAGCCCAAAAATTAAATAATATATATTACAAATTAAAATAATGCACATATTATTATTTAAAAAATATATCAACGTAGCGGAGTAAAATAGATGGTATACCACGTTTCTTCTTGCTCGTATGGGCTTCGGTATTGATTGATTTTATAAACAGGGTTATGTCATGCACTTATTCAATATCTTTTGTTGTATTGATTAATGGCTCGGCATCCCTTTTTTTTAATTCACAAAACAGCATCTCATTTTTTTAATTCCCAAAGGGGGTTTGTATTAGTGTTGTTTTCTTTCTCTTTTTTTTCTTACTAGTGGTGGAAGGTTTGAGTTAGCTTTATTGAATGCTATGAGTATGAGGAAATTTGTGGTGGGCTTATTACTCGGATTATGGCTATTATTCATTAGTTATTTGTGGATGATATTTTAATTTTTAGTGATGGTAATGTCAGGGATATTTTTATGCTCCTGGAATCACTAGCTTTTTTTGGTCATGCTTCTAGCAGGGTAATCAATGCGAAAAAATCCACTATTCCGCAACCTGTTTGATGAGGAGATTTATCTTTTGTCTCAATTACTTTTTTATGTTTTAAATATTTTGGAACAGGGTTTAAAATACTTAGTATGTTTTAAATATTTTGGAACAGGGTTTAAAATACCTAGGTTTTTATTTGAAGCTTAATGGCTATTGCAATGAGGGTTTGGCTTGATTGATCTCTAATGTGGATAAGATTTTAAGGTGTTGGTGTTAAAGGTTGATTTCTAAGGTTGGTTACCTAATTTTTATTAAATCAGTGTTAGAGAAAGTCTCATTTTATTGGGCTTTTCTAGCTTCGGTTCTCAAATGTACTTTGGAGAAAATTAAGAGACTATGCTCGTTTTTTCTTTAGTTTAGGAAGAAAGAAAAAGGACTTGTGTCATGGTTCAGGTGGGATATTAATCATACCAACTGCTTTGGGTTGATGGGTTTTAAAGAATTTATTTCATTTCTCTAAAGTTATGGCTACCAAATGTGGACAGAGGTTAATTTCTATAGATAAACTTTGGATGTTTGTTGTTTATATAAAATATACTGCTTAATTTTCTCTTGAAGATTGGATTTGTAGACTAGACAAACCTTGATCAAATATTTCCATTATATTACATGTTGTTCTAAATACTTTTGATATTATTATAAATGGTCTTGCTTGGTGGGTGGGAAAAGGTGATAAATTATGTCCAAGTCTTCATCCTTGGCCAGGATTTGATTTTCGTCATTTGTTTCCACCCTCTTTGATTGATTGGCTCAAGAATATTGGCTTTTGCAAACTTTCACATATTGCAAATCTCGTTCAATCCTCTTTTTGGCATCAAGGTTGGCTATCTTCTGAGGATCAGGGTATTATAGAGGAATTTTTACTTTCATGGAAAAAATATATGTATGCCTTAGTAGATGGGCATATTCATATATCTGACAAACTTTATGAGATTATCTAGAGTACTACCCCTTTTAGCACTTACTCTCTTAAGATAGATTTTGTTTATCTCATAGTTGACATTCTAGATTTAGAGGTGAAATGGTGGTGGAATGAAGTATGGAAGGAAAAATTCCCTTCAAAATGAAATAAAAAAATTATGTGGGGCCTTATGATGAAGAAGGTTCCCACATGGGATTTCCTTCAAATTAAATTCAAGTGTGGTTCGAGATGGTGTTCTCGTTGTCAAAATGATGGTGAATTTGCTAATCATGTTTTCACGGTATGTCCCTTACTCAAAAAATGTTTTGAATGTCTATGAGTTTATATTGGGTCATTCAATATCATGGTCTGGTGTTAGACTAGAGGAGGCATGGCACTCTTATTACACTAATCCTTCAAGTCATCCCATCAAATCCCTCGTGAATCCCTCCCACTTATTATATGTTGGGGATTTCGTTGGCTCATAACTAGGTTGTTTTCCAGGACTTGGTGTTGGTACCATCACACTTCGCTGTTGAGGTTTTGGCAATTTTAAGCCATTCTCCATAGGAAAAAACTCCACTGCTCCAAAAGTGATTTCCCCTTAATTCTTTGATTATTCTAATTTGTGGGTAAAATTTTGATGGTAGGCTTCTTATGAAATGGAAAGAAGTGTGGTGGTGGTTTTGTTTTATACCTCTCTCCAAATCATTTTTTCAAATTAAAGATGGCCCTAGGTCTGAGTACTAACAATAGGGTGAAGCTCCTTGCATGCAAATACCTACTACTGTTTGCAAAAGAGAAGGGATGCTCAAGGATTCAAAATCTTTGGGACTCAAAATGTGTTGTAAACTAGATTAATGACATATTTTATTGTAGGAACATTATTATTGGGCCTATTATTGAGGAGATTTCTCTTATCATTGGTTCTTTCACATCCTTTTCATGTTCTCATATTTTTAGGGAAATGAACTAGGATGAAAATAACTTGTCTAAGGATGGCCTCAATCTAGAAAAAGATGTTTGGGTCATATTGGAACAAAATTATGATAATTTTGAGGACTCATACTGTCACGTCTCATGGTTCATCTTTTGAAGGAGTGAAATGTCAATTTTTTGGACTACGGGATATGTTTTTTCCAGACTATGCTTCTTGCAATTTTCAACATACTTATTCTCTTTGTGTATCAGATATGTTTTTTCTTTGGAGTTTTATGTATATATTAGACTGTGGTGATCTCACCTCCTTCGTATTTGTTCCTAGTTTATTCTCTCATGGTCTCTATAGCTTGTTTCATACTTTCATTTTATTTAGATGTTCTATCTTTTGATTTTTGGAGATGTATTTATCTGTCACAATCATGTTGGAGTTTGTTTGCATCTTTGGTACGTATTGATTTTCTTACATGGTGGAATTTTTTGGAATACACTTTTATGGTGTATATAAAAAATATAATCTAGTCAATTTATATGAATGAAATTATGGAAAAATGAATGCAACTTGTATTATTGATACAAATAAAAAAGACTATATGCATGCAAGTATATGTATTACAAACATACATTCAACCATGCCACATTGCTGGTAGAAATGTTTGTAATTTGTAATGTTTAACATTTTTGACTAAGTCAAATTACATAAAAATTAAAAATTAAAAAAATTAAATTAAATAAAGATTAATGTAATGTAAACATTTTAAATTGATAAAAACAAAATAAATTAAAAGTTAACGTATAAAAATAAAATAAAGGTAAAAATAAAAATGACCCATGATATTGAAAACCCATGGCATTCAGGTGAATTGTAGTCTATTCAAAGGGGAAATTAAACCAGCATAGATCCATCTTAACTGATGTATAAAGCATTGAGAGGGATCAAAGATATGCAAACCTCTTTTAGAGTGAATAGAGATTTTATCACTCTCAATCCTTGGTAAACCTGAAATAATATGAATCTAAACTGGTTTAATATTCATTTCTTCTTCATAGTTAAAATATTAGTTTATGATAACAATGCAAAAATTAACTTGAACTAAATTATTATCTTTAATTGAAATTTAAACACATTTAATATATATATATGTACATATAAATGATATGCCCTTGTGAACAACTTATCCATCAAAATGGATTAAATACAATCATATGTGTCCATTAAATATATGATTATAAATGGTAAACATTTTATTCAATATACACAAAATATCAATACAGGTATAAGTACTGTAAATCACATTAATGCAATACTCAACTTGAGTGAGCCTAATACTTAAGAGCATGTGTTTCCTCTTAAGAGGTCATAGTCTCAAAACCAGCAGAGGTAGAGTATGTATGCCTGTGTAGACTTAGCAGTCAAATGGCCGAGTAGAAGTGGACCCATAGTCCCATAAACAGATAATAATAATAATAATACAAATACCTACTTTGATAAATGTGAATCTCCATTAGCAGTGAAATCACCATGTAGAAATAAATCCATTATCTCACAAACAAATTAAATAATAATAATAATACAAATACCTACCCTGTAAAATATGAATCTTTAATTTCACATACAAACACGATGATTTTTTTTTGGATCTATACGGTATCTTGTTGGTCAAATGATCAAATCACATTTCACTGTGATCGAGAGAAATGCCATTTCAACAAAGATCAACTGAAGTACCCTTGCATATACGAGGTAATTTTAAATCATATCCATGTTTCGACAGCAACATAGCCAAAATGGAAAATATTAAAACGATTTCACACAGCAACGGAACGGGGCAATATCCAAATATTTAACCTTAAAAGTCATTCAAACATTTTTCAAGTCAGGACGTGGAGATCCATCATCTGCCACTGCCTCTGTACCTTTAATTCAAAATTTGTATTAGCAATAAATTAATGTGCGAAAGTTCAATAGAAAAGTCTAATAACAAAAACAAGACAACCAAATTCTAACCAGTTTCTTCTCAAATAATAACATTAATTTCAAAATAAAAACATCTATGCCCGGTGTTTACTGAAGATATAAATAAACGTGTGTATTCTCAGCTAGGGAAGCAGCTCTGACAGTTGTAATCAGAACATTAGATTGATGCGGGCCTGAATGCATGGCAGCATGCATGCAAACTAGCTGAAAGCAACTGTGTCATTGCTACTTTGTAAAAGCCACAGGTTGAAAACAAGCCGTTCTTCGTCCTGCCCGTCAACGTTCTTCGTCCTGTCCGTCAACTTTAATTGGAAACCCCTCCTTTTCCATAATAATATAAATACTATTATTCATATTCTATTTTAGTGGGGATGATGACCCCTTTGGGGTTTGTAACCTCGACAGAATGAACACAATATTGTGGATAATCTGGATCATACCACTCCAAAAAATTACTACAGAAGCTTAAAATCTAACCATATTACAGTGCCCATTGGCTTCCAAAATATTTATGGATAAAAATTAAATTGTATATTGTAAAATATTTTATGAATGTAAAGATAAATATAAAAAAATAATAAAATATTAAAATAGTTGAAAATATATAAACAAATATTAATATTAAATATTATGTTATAAAAATTAAAAATATTATTATGAGATTAATAAGATTATTATTTATTGATTAAATTTAGATTTATTTTTAGTTTTGAGAAGGTAAAAGGTTGTTTTAATAGTAAATTTTGAAAAAAGATTGGCACATTCAAAGATTTAATCATCATAGATGTAGAATTAAAATTGATTTTTTTTGTTTTTACTAATTTTAATTTGTTAATGTAAGTATTATTTTAATAAATGGATTTTCTTTGTTATTACTAATTTTAATTGGTTAATATGATAATTATAATGGGTACTTTTTATTTTGGTCAAAAAA
>APFE031624835.1:32896-71560 GCA_000404065.3 Pinus taeda | reverse complement strand
ACAAATTTATTCCAAGTGGCACTCGCTCAATGGCCAGATCTTAGCCAATCAATTTATGCATCATCACTTGGAATAAACTCGTTGGTCAAGATGTTATCTCTAGCTAGTACCCATCTTTTTTCACCCATCCTTATTCCTACTGATCCACATGCAATAGTTTCCAATGTATCAACGAAAATCAAATTAAACGTAGACCTGTTATGCCTACTCCTATGTTTGGTTCTATTCCCAATGCCTTCAGTAAACCACTGAGGATTCACTGTGTTCCTTCACATTTTCCTTGGAGTTCCACAAATGACAATTTAGTATTCAAATAAATTGTCTAAATTTGTTGAATCAAATTTCTCTCCTTGTTTACTAAAAGAGAACGATGTAAAGAGAAAATTAATCTTTGAAAGTTTCATTTTTTTAATTGAAATTTTCATTCAATAAAGTAATTTTAATTTCAATTAGATCTAATCATGTAAATCAATTTATTTGAATTATTTTTCATTATCATAAATTAATTAAGTATCCAGATTCTTGTTTTTGGTCCCTTCAAAGTCTCTAATAGGGTCCAACATCTTGATATATAGGTTCTCATGCATTGATGGATTTTGACATGTAGGTGCTCATGACCATAGAGAAGCGATGTGTGTCACACAAAATCCTATGCTCCATTTACAGCATCAAAAACACCATGCTCAACACCACCTCCTTATAGCCTCACCTCAGCCCTATCTCTGTGCATTTATATTATAGCTTTCAATTCTCTTAATGGCCTTCTTAAACATGAATATGAACAATGGGTAATACACATTCTGTAGATGGAATGAAAATAATGTTACCCTTATCTAGGATAGTGCCATCCGCCATTCACCACAAACTTTTAACTAATAAACATCTTATCATTCATCCTCAATTATATGTCTAAAGTTGGCATTTAAAATATACAAAACAAGTCGCTAGTGGATATGGTGGAATTGATAGTTGGAATAAGATAAAGAAATATACATGATCGCTAAGTGTAAAATGGAACCATAAGAGACACGCGTCTTAGTAGTTGTTGATCCAATTTGTTAAACAAATAAAAAATAACATATTCATAAAAATTCATTCTTTCCTATTAACCTAAAAACAAACAAACTAAAACACTTCAATATTGATAAATTACAATATTACATAAAATTCAACTAAATTAATTATATAGCTTCATAAAAATATAACATTCTAAAATATAATCTAACAAATAATATATAAACACATAATGGTGTGTAAGACTTAATATACCAAAAAAAGCATTAAGAAGTTAATTAATCGATAATATTGAATGATTAATTTTAATGTTGAATGATTTATTTAAAATAAAATAATGTTGAATAGTTTATTTACAATAAGTTTTCGAACCGCAAACCATTGTGTAACAAATTACATTCAAGGTCTTCACTTAAGGGAAATAATCATATAATATCCAACCTAGAAAGATCTATTCAAAATCCTCACCTTAAATAACTCCACCTCGTATGATCAAAAGTTATTTATTTTTTATGCTTGTTTCACTTTGATTTTTCGAATATATATTTTTTTGCTTCACCATGTGCATTCCTTATAGGATTACCATGCAACATCTTGCCTTGCCATAGATGTTCTGCGTAACACAACTTCCATGCATTGCAAATAAACATAACTTGTTTATCGATGAATATAAAGATAAATATACAATACATGTTTACAATGTCTAATTAAAAATGCCACAATGCATGTTTATAATCTCTAATTCACAATGTCAAAGTGATTAAATTCCTTTTGAATTTAACTTTCACAAGTACAGATCTTGAAGTTATTAGACGGACTCATAGACTTTAGCAAGGTTGTAACATTATATTGGATTTTGGTTCTTATGATTTTATTTACAAACTAGTTTTATTCTTCGTAAATTTAACTACATCATTTAATTTATTTAATGTATATTAATCATTTTACTACATTTATGTAGTAATGTGAATTTTATACTTATGTAGTAATGTGAATTTTATATAAGTTAATTGTTTTGAAATTATATGGTAATCAATGTATTGAATTAACACAAATAAAGTTATTCACTGAAAAGGAACCTCACTTATCTGTTGTGTGGAGGGCTTGTTCATCTTTTAATTGTGTAAGTCAGATAGATATATTATAAAACAAAATATAGTACAAAAAATCTGTTGTTGCAGATTGAGACCTGAGGCAGACAGGTCAACAAACACAAGACACCAGCACTAAGATATCAAGAAACTGTAAAGTTCAAAATGCAAACCGCACACCACGCAGGGTGGCATGGCCATTTAACTACTACGCATAGCGTTAACACAAACTAACCTTGAACTGCACCACCGTAACGAGAAAACATTCAGGAGATGAATGAGATACAGTCCAAGAAGTCCACCTAAACAATCAGCAAAAACAAAAGAGATAGAACAAACAACCCCGACTTACTGCGGGGGCATCCCGAACCTGCTTGCAATATCCAATCCCTGTTCCAGGACGTGCTTATCCACTCTTCCCTGCAGGGAACGATAATTATGAATTTCCTTCGGCGGTTCCTGCTGCTTACCATCAGAGCTCGGGGGAGCCGGACTCAACGTCTGCCGAAGAAGTTTAATAAGCAGGGTTAACTTTTTGTTGACAGTTTCCGCAACCTCATGCACTACCGAAATTTTGTTGTCTAACGCCTCACATATCTCATACAGACCTTTCAGTTGGGCTTCAGAGATGAGGTTCTCCCCTTGAGAATGCTGGTTCCCTTCATCCCTGGATTCCAGAGCTCTCGCCAATAGGGTCTTAATCCTCCAACTCTCCACTTGAGTGCGCACGAATTGCGTAGCTCGCCTGGAGGTAGTGCCCGGGTCCATTAACCAGTCGACCTCCCTTGCTATGTCCTCCTCTATGCGCGGTCGTTCCTCCTCCTTAATTGCAGCGTCCATATCAGCAATCCGTCGTTTGTTTCTCGTTGTCGATCGGGTCTCATACATGCTCCTTGCAATATGAAGCTCCTGGTTTGCATTTTTTCTTCGACAGCTTCCAGTATCCATGTTGCCTCGGTTATCTGTCTCTTGATGACCAGCACAGAACCAAGAACAATAGAAACCCAGAGTAATACCCTTAGAAAGAGTAATGGAATCGTTGCTCCCACTGTTTGTTAAATAGCCTTTCGCCTTGAGGTCTCCCATGATGAGCCTCACCTCCCGAAATGTCGTGGGAGTACCATCATCATTCCTGTTGATGGCCGTGAATGCTACGTGATACCTCCAGATCTGAAAATAAATGTTGCTTATACCTAGATGAATGTATTCATGCCAAAAGTCCATCCTGTTGAGGAGGCAGCTGTAGTAGTCCCTTCGATATATCAAATTGTAGATATAATCTCTGTGCCCCTTCTGTTGCCATAAATGCTGTCGCCGAACTTGTCCTTTCGCCCTGTGCCAACTTTCACCTCTCATATCGTCTCCCGAGTGTTCCATTTTGAGGTGTCGTAATATTCTACCATTTCCCGGTTAAGCCCGGTTTAAATTTCCCAAGTCCTCTCGTGTCAGCTGTGAGCATCTCGCCTTAAGGCTCGGACTGTCCACTTGCTGCCAACAGCTGTCCCATTCCCTGTCTTGATTGTCAATGTTGTAGTTTGCCAAGTAATCAGCCAACCCATTTGCCTTACGCCTCACCGTTTGAAAGACTAATCCTTTCATTTCGCCAATTAACTGTGCAATGTTCTCCGTCACCTTGGCTAGCCTCCAGTGTCTCGTAGCTTTGCAAGCCTGAGTGCCTCCCTGAATTTTCTTTGCGACTGAGATGACCAAGGACGAGTCGCCTTCCACCACTGCATTACTATTCTGTAAACTATTTAGAATTCTCAGCCCTTGTTCTAACGCCGCGAACTACATCTCATTGTTTGTGGCTTCTCCCAACGCCCTGCAGTAAATATGCACAATTTCTCCTTCCTGGTTTCTAATAACACCTCCTATGCTAGCTCTTCCGGGGTTGCCTCTGGAGGCACCATCAAAATTCAACTTCAGACCTCCCTCTGGCGGGCAATTCCATTTGTTGACCTCCGAATTTGGTTGTTGCTGGTGTCTCGGCGTTGTTATGTTGTGGTTGGCTTCCAGTTGAAAGCACCTCAAGATATGTAAGTCCCGAGCCGATGACTTCTCATTGGGATCCACCTTGCATTTGGTCTGAATTAATTGTTTAATATTTGTTAGTATAGTTACTTTTGAATGCTCAGTATTTCTGTGTTCATCCTGAAATACCCTCCTGTTGTGCTCTTTCCATATTGTCCACAATAAGAAGCCTGGCATGGCTTTCCAGATGTTATTGACTCTCTGGTTTTTGGAAAAATTGTTTTGCCAGTTTAGAATCGTATTTCGGATGGACTCTCTGTCACGGTCTGATTTTCGTAGAATTCCTTCCATCCAGTTCCATAAATGGTTAGCCCATTCACAAGAATTAAATAGGTGGTTTATAGTTTCTTCTTCTCCTAAGCACATTGGGCATCTGGATGGTCCACCGAACCCTTTTCTGCGTAGATTGTCCCAAGTCAAGGTTTTGTTCTGCATTAGAAGCCATAGGAATCTTTTAATTTTCGGCCAAAAAAGGCTATCCCACACTTTGTTGCACCAGGGCACTGCTTCCTCCTGTTCTGCCTTTACTATCATTTCCCTTGCTTCTTTTAGTGAGAAATTTCCATTTCCTATCATACCCCATCTTAGCTAATCATCTTCCTCTGTTTTCCTTATCTTTCTTTTAAGAATCTGACTGTTGAGTTGTTTTGTGCTTTCATTTCCCTCAATGTTGTTGTCAACGTTGAGATGTATTCGTTCTCTCCAGTTTGCATCTCTGCTGCTTTGATCCCAGTAATGGCAGACTCTGTTTCTGCCTTCATTCTGGCTTATCTGTTTGAGATAGCTTAGCTCTGGGGTGTCCAATTTTGGGAGTTGCTGCCACGCATCTTCCCAAAACAGGGCCAACCTTCCATTGCGTATTTCTCAAAAGCTATTTTCCTGCACTAGGCTACGGTTTTGTCTTGCAAGATTCCATATGGGCGAGCCCTTTGGAACCTCCTGCAATCTTATGAGATCCTGATGATTGCAGTTTGGGATGTATTTGTATTTCCAATGTCTGGCCCATGGCAGATTGGGCTCTTTAATCCATCTCCACCATAGCTTTGCACCGCAGGTCATGTTGACGACTGACGGATCCACTAGATTTAGTCCCCCCATATATTTCGGCTTGCATAATTTGTTCCAGGCTATGAGCGCCCATTTTCTCTTGTCCCCATTCCCACTCCATAAAAAGGATCTCTGTATAGCTCTGATTTGTTGAAGTATCCCCTTGGGAACCGGTAGCATGGATAATAAGTACTGCGGTATAGCCTGTAACACAACCTTGGTGAGGATTAATCTTCCGGCAAAGTTGAGCACCCTGTGCATCCAGTGTTTGCATCTATTTTCCATGTTGGCTATGATCTTTTCCCAGTGCACTTTCTGCCAAGGTCGGAGAGTGAGGGGAGCTCCTAAATATCTCGAAGGTAACCCGCCTATCCGAAAACCTAGAAGTTGGGAAAGGTGAGCCTGAATAGTATGATGAGTGTTGAAGAAGAAAATCGTAGATTTGGAGAAATTGATTTCCATTCCTGAGGCTCTGCTGAAGAGATCTAAGATTCCCGTGAATGCCAAGGCCTCTTTGACTGTGGGGCTGCCGTGTAACATAGTGTCATCCACAAACTGCTGATGGGTGGTAGCAGGGATAGACGGGATTGGTTGAAGACCCTTAATTACCCCTTCAGCTTTCTTTTTGGCTATGATTTTGCTGAGACCCTCCATGAGGATAACGAATAGGAAAGGGGATAGAGGATCACCCTGTCTTATTCCTCGCGAGGGTGAGAATGGTTCAGAGGGGGCTCCATTAACTAAGATCGAGAACCTTGATGATTTTATGAGGGCAAGAATCCAGTTAACCCAATGCTTGCAGAATCCGAAAGCGTCCAGAATAGCTTCAAGGTAATTCCAGCTCACCTTGTCATAAGCTTTTGATAAATCAAGTTGCACTAACATCCCTGCTTTTTTCCTTGAATGGAGAGTGTGGATCATCTCTTGAGCAAGAATAATATTATCTAATATCTGCCTTCCCTCTACATAGCCCGATTGCTCTTTAGAGATGATGCCCGGAAGAATGGGCTTCAGCCTGTGGAGGGCTTGTTAACAATCATCGACATTACAACTATTATTTCCACTTGAGTTCAACTACTAAAATTTAAACAAAAGATTACCATAATGATATATTAGTTATACACACTAGTTATCAGCAAACCGGCTGACTATCATGATCATTTTTTCTATTTCATGGATATCTTATTTAAATTTTAAATCAATGTCAATTGCAACAACAACCTAAAACAATGATAGATGAGCACTAGAAGAGAATGATGTAAATAGGAGCGTCTCTTTTCAAAGTCAAGGCAATATCAACTTGAGTGATTAGGACTTTCTCTGCCTGACACTCAACAGATTTAAGAGGGGAATATATTTCGTAGTATGGATAATTTTCTTTGTCGTACCTACCAACGAAGTTTAGGGAAAGACCATCTAGTGCAGATAAGTTATAAAACAAATAATCTATTCGGTAGATAAGTGAGGTTTCTGTTAGACGTGGACATGTACCTTAATTGAGAACATCTAGCAAATGAGTCAAAATTACAAAACCAACAAGAACAATGAACATAAAGCAATAACAATATTCCAAACCTTGAAAAATTAGTAAAAATAATGCAATGGAAACTTAGTAGAAGAATACTATAGATGCTAACATAATCAATCATATCTCATTATTCAATTCACAGGGTCAAAGATGCAACAAATGCTTGACCAATCACATACAGTAGTTTGAATATATTTCATTGGGATGTGTTCAAATCTAGATAAAATTATGAATGTGCTATTATGGGAATATTTTTTCATTTGATTTTGAAAGTGGCCATTGCCTCTCATAAAACTGCTAGTTAGTTGTGTTGTTTGAAGGAGTGTGTAAGAATTATATTTATGTCATGTTATTGTTGATTAAGATTTATATTATGTTGTTGAATGAAGTTGAGATTTTAATTAACAATGCAATGAAACCAATACTAACCCATTGACAAAATTATGTGAATGTGAACATCAACAACAACAAAACAAACTTACAAGGCTAAACTTGAAACCTCCAGAAACTCTGGGATTGAAAAAGTTGAATTGGCTTACTAAAGGTTTAACATGCCAATCCACTTTTATCAACCTTTAGAAACTCTAGAATTGTAAAAAATTTCATTGACATACCAAAGGTTTAATATGCCAATCCACTCTCAAGGACTTTTAGAAACATTAGGATAAAACAAACTTGCATTTACATACTAAAAATTTAATACCCCAATCCACTCTAAGCAACAATTTAGTAGAAAGTACTACCAAGTCTACAATAATAATTTGTTAAAATACAATGAGAAACATTATATTTGTTAAGAATTAGTGTCACTAGCAAATGCTAGACCAATGACATATATTAGTTTGAAGAAGTTCATCAAATTTTCTTCAAATTTGTTATACATTTTTGCATGTGCGACCATGCAAATGTTGTTGTGATTTGATTTTGGATGTGGTTATTGGACCTTATGGCCATAATCTTGCTAGCTTTTCACATTGTTTAAAGGATGTCGTTGTTTGTTAATGTTTATATTGGTTTTTTGGTTGAGGTTGAGGTATAATTGTGAAACCAATAACTGATGTGAACTCCAACTACAACAAAATGAACATGGAAGGCTAAGCCTAAAACCTTTTAGAATCTTTAGGATTGAAAAAAATTAGAATGACATCCTCAATATTTAATATTAATATTACCAAGCCACTACAAAAAATAATATAGTAGACCCCAATGCCAAATGTACCATAATACTTTATTGAAATATAATGAAGCTTATTAGGATTGTTGAAATTAGAACACCTAAGAATTGAATGCATAGGTTTCTTCATTTAATAGCCTCATTCACATTGAGTCTCATTTTCCCTTTGTGTATGTTCCTTTAATGCTTTATGCAAGAATACTAAACCACTACAAAGCTAGAGCTTAGTATTCAAAATGAGCATTGAAAGGTGAGAAACTAGAGGAGCACTAAGAACATGAAGCCACGATGAAATGCTAAACCCCAACAGAAAACCATAAGAACACTAGGAGAACGAAGCCATGATGAAATTATAAACTCCAAAAAATTAGTAACAAGAATATAATGGAACCCTAGCCAAAGGATAATCAAGATGTTGAGTTAAGGGTAAAACAAACCATGGACTATTATTCTACATGTGGAAATAAGGCTGCAACAAATCCTGCACCTATTGCATATACTAGTCTAAATAGAGTTTGTCAATATGTCTTGGAATCTGCAATACATTTGTGAATGTGTTCATATGAAAACACTATTGTCATTTGATTTTGAAAGTGGCCATTACATCTCATGGCCATAAAATTTCTAGAGTTGTTCATGTTTTGTGAAGGCATGCGCAAGAATAGTTTGTGTGCCATGTTGTTGATAATTGAGATTCCCATTGGCTTGATTACCATAGCCTAGTTGTGATCATTTTTAATACTTGATATAGTTAAACTTATGTTTTGATCTAGTGGAGAGATAGAGCTTGTTAGTCAATGCCTTACTATTTTTGACAATGTTGGTTATGATGAAATATGGAGATGCTTTTCAATCTAAATCTCTTCTTATGAGAATATTTCAATTTTAGAGTATCCTATTGTGTCATTATGAATAGCTCCCTAGTTAAGAGGGAGTGTTGAAAATGTAACTAGTGTAGGTCTACATAATTAAATTCAATTTATATTCTATTTATGTAATTATTATATTAATTATTATTATTTATTTTCTAGTCAAAGCATGTTCTTCATGCTTTTAGAGTTTATTGAGTCAAAATCCTATTTGGACTCCTCATAAGAAAAATAAAATTATTTTATTTTGAGTCAAAAAAGTCACTTTGTCATCCACAAGACCAAGTCGGCCTTGAAGAGGCACCTTTTCGACCTCTTGGACAAATATAAATAGAAGACACTTGGACCTCATTCACTCACTCATCATGCACTTTTATTTATGTGCCAAATACAAGAAGAAAGTTAGCGATGTCAAAGGAGAGAGAAGAAAATTCAAAGGAGAAAGAAAAAATTACATTTTTTTGGCTTGTTTCTATTCACATGTTCAAAGTTGTTGGGGAAACTCTTTGAAATTTTGAGTATGAATTTCTATGTTTTGATCAGACTTAACAAGGTTTGACTAGAAATGACTTCAGTTGACTTTCACTTCGTTGGAGGAGATTTGAAGAAGTGTTGACTTGGGTCTTTGTGGTGGTTTTGGCCTTGGTCTTGGATCTTGGATATCTCATTTTTTATCTGATTCTATAAGAAGAGGATTTTTGGGTTTTCCCCCTTGTGGGGTTTTGTCCTGGCTTGGAACCTAATTTATGGTTTCTCAATATTTGTGTGATCTTTAAATTTTTTATAATTGCTTGATGAAGAAAACATAATATTAATAAGAATCCAACAATATTCAAAAGTAATTAGCAGGTTAAGAGAAATAATCATTATCTACTTGCTTTTGCTTTCTCAACACTTCCTAGTGCCATTTTTCTATCTAATAGATGGACTTTTGGATTGAAGCAAAACTAATGGAGAATGCCAAAATGAGCCATAACATCCAAATTTTGACCCTGTAAGTTTTAGCTAAATTCAAAAAACACATACAAAGAGTGCTTATTACATTTTTATGCATTCAACAAAAGGTAAAAATTGTTGAGCAAAATGAGCTAATCTTAAAAAGAAAGTTGTGAGGCTTAAAAATAAATGGAATTAGATAAGCCTAAACATTTAAGATGGACTTATTTTAACTCTGTTGATACTATCTAATTATTTTTTCTAATTTCATTAAAATTATCAAGTACATAAGTGAATCCATCAAGTTCAGTTACAATAAACAAATTTAAGGACCTATTTGAACTTTGTTGGTACCATCTAATTATTTGTTTAATTTCATTATAATTATTAAGTACATAAGTAAATCAATAAAGCTCTTACTTATAGAAACAAATTTTCTAATTCATGAATTATTTTTCTTTTGCGAATACTTTTTCATGACAGAGCATAAACCTCTTATCTATTGGAAGGTGGACTTGGATTATATGACTAGTATTGATTTCATTGGCTGAAAGAAACTTTGAGCCACAACGAAAAAGGAAGCAACCTTTTAATTTTGAGGCATGAATTTGAATTTCTCTTCAGGTAAAATCCATTTGTTTGGAAATAAAAAAGCATTAGCTTAAAGGATAAAATAGTAGTGTGTTTTATAGGGCAAAGAATTATGACAAAAAATGAAAAGAGTTTAAAATGACCAGAAAAGAAAGTATTAAAAATAGAACCACAATCTCATTTTCAAAATGGTGTATAACTTTGTTAGCCTTTTCATGTGTTTGTTTTTGCATGAACTCTACAAGGTTTCCAACATGGAGGAGAAAGAGCAAAGAGAAGTTGGCACCTATATCCTTACACTTACCCAATTTCTCAGTTGAGATTTCTCCTTAAAATTCCTTTTGAAAGTGACCCACATGATGTTGTAATTTAATATCCTACATAATCCAAAAAAAAAAATGTCTTGGAAGAAAATAATCCCTTCTTTCACATTTAAATCCTAGAAACTATTCCACCCACTATTTTATTATGGATATCATGACATCCACACAACATGTCTTCTTGAGAGTGCGATTTGAATGGAAGCATGTTAATAAAAGAGAAGATAGGGGGCACTTACAATGGCATCCATTAGATCATTGCCATGTTGTTTCTCCATCATTGTCGTCCACCAACTACATAGCTACATTGTTGAGCATGTCATTAAGTTCCTCCTTTCTTAAATGGCTCTTGAAACTCTGTGAGACCTTGGATGCTAGAGTAAATTCCCTCTCAACTCGAGATGTCTTAGCTTCATGAGACCCCAAAAGGTTTTTGCAATGCTACCAACCAGAATATTGTTCATTGTATTCAAAAGCTCTAAATCCTTCATACTCTTGAACTCTCAAGAAATGAAGGCTTGCACTTCCATATGTACGAGAGAGATAAATATTACAAAGTCTCTTTTAACTCACATGCAAGGCAATGAGTGATTCTTCTAGTCTACAATCCCATGAAGGCTGACAAGTATTTTCTTGAATACCAACAATGCATCAAAATCAGATCTTTCAACATGGCTTGTTGCCAATAATGTCACTACCATACACACCACCTTCATCACATATATATTCATGACGCGCAACTTGGAAAGTGACATAACTCCAGAACACAAAATCCTCAATTATGTAGATAACAAAAGGTAATATATAACCCAAAATTCATCACCAAATACACAAGCACATGAATCTTGACACATGAAGTGTATGATAAAATCTAACCAAAAATGTAAATATACATATCAGTGGCTCTGAATCTTGATACTTGTGTCATGATCAAATCTTAGATAAATAAGTACCATGAAATTACTGTTGAAAATTTTGGTAGCTTCAGTCAGTCTTTTCATTGGAAAAGTGAAACAAAAATTATGAATTTATGTGTTGATCAAGTTAGCGTAAATTTGCTTAAGCTGAACCCTCCTATAACATGTCAGCCTGCCCAAAAGACATGTCCATAATATTTAAAATATTTATACACTTACTTGATTGGTTGTTAAAAAAATCTGTAAATTTCAGCTAATCATTTCATATTAAAATTAGAAAAATTACAAGAAAAATTGCCATTAAGTAAAAATATTGCTATAATATTTAAAATACTTATACACTTACTTGATTGATTGGTTGTTAAAAAAATCTGTTAATTTCAACTAATATTTTATATTAAAATTAAAAAAATTTAACCAATCATTTTACAATTTTTCAAATTTATACAAATATACAACCATAAAATGTACAATAAATTTATTACTATATCATCTTACATGTAGTTACTATCATGTTTCACAAAGATAAAATTAACGACAGAAATATAACTACAAATATTATTTCAAAAAAATAACAACCGTAACTGCAAATATAATTTATAGAAAGTTTCAAGTGAGAACTACGTTCTCCAATTCATACACAGGTGGAAACTCACTTTTTACATAACAAAATACGGACTCTCTAAATCCGCGAACGGACACTTTATTGTGTGGCCCACAAGATTTGAGTGACCCACAACCATTGTTTGCCATGCATGAAACCAATGTAATTAGACGCCGATATTCCTCCATACTCCTACACTCCACCGTAAACATACTAACGGTGGGAGCGTCAATCTGGCATCTGTTCAGAGGTACAAAATAAGTACACATTAGTCCATGTCTATAGAATTACAATGAAAATAGTTTCTAATGACACGCCTGCGGTGTGTTTCTTCGGCCACGTTTAACCAGGGAACCAAAGACGCATCTTGTCTGTCAATTTTGGAACCTCCAGCGATGATTGCACATATGCTGTCCCTTTGGGTTTTTAGCTGTATGTCATTCGTAGGTTTTAAATTTTCCACCCACTTACCTAAAGAATATACTTGTCGCCTCCATGGCCGAGGCAGTAGGTCACACATGGAATGCATAATAGAACAGAACAACACGTTGATGTTGGTGTAAAGCCACACTCTCAGTGGCGTGCTGAACTCGAGGATTGCTGATATAAAGCTCAGTGATGTCGGAATCAGCCAATGGACCTTCTCCTTCTTCGTTTGTAAAAACACAGCAAACAAATTTAGAATTTTCAAAAGTTTTTCTTCGGACACTGACAAGTTGACAGGTAACAACCGATTATCAGCTAAACGGAGGCTGAGATGCTGATTGTGGAGGATGAGTCCATCCAATACTTCGTCCAAGCTCATGATACCGCCCGTGCTCACTTCCTCCCAAAATTCCCTGTGACCTTTCAAAACCACAGAACCGGAGCGGCGGGCCGCGGCGGCTTCGGCTTCGGCTTCGGCGGCGGCGGCGGCTCGAAAGCGACGTCGGCGGCGACGGGGATGACGTCGGGGGCGAGGACGAAGCGGCCGGCGACAGGGAAGCGTGTAACATTCTCCAAGACCTGCAGTTCCTCCCATACCGTGGGAATGATGTAATAACACATTTTACCGTCCACTAATAACATGTTTCCGTCGCTTCCCCTTCTCTCCAGAACGAACTCCTTGCCCAAGTACCTCACATGGAGCCTATCTTGACTGCCCAACTCGACGTCCCCCCTCCTGGCAGACGGAATTTCCGGTTGAAGCACAAAACAATTTGCTTTCTTGAAGACTCGACCATGAAAAAATCGCAGCGTAGAGTACGTTTCGGAAAGTCCAAATGGTCGCAGTAACCAGCTGACTACGCCTTGTATGAGGGCGCCGACGGGTGTGAGCTTTGTGAATTGCCACACACCCAGACAGAGTTGCAACGCCAAGAGCACGTTATTGAAAATCAACTCGAAGTCCTTCGACATTCTTCTTCCACCAATGATAATTAGGAGTAGAGTCAATTGAGTGTGTTATTCTTCAGTCTGCTAAATTTTCTTCTCCTCTACTACATAATAATCTTCATCGTCCATTTTTAAGGAAAAGAAGGCATATTATTCTTTTTCTTCGGATCTTGATATACAAGCCATCCAAGTCCATGTCATCTTTTTTATTCTTTTCTTCATCTCGTTGAAAGTCCGATATGAGATTCTCAGGTTTGTATGTACTGTTTATGCTCATACCTTACTTTTGTTTGTGTTATGCTTCCACTTTTCTTTTTTGTTTGTGTTATGCTTCCACTTTTACTTTTCTTTTTCTTTCTCAAGGCAGGCTTTTTCCGTCGGCATACTCTTTCTTTTTCTTTAAGATCTTGATATGCATGCCATCCAAGACATGCGGGTCCTTAAGATAAATGCGGTGCCCACCGACATCTTTGCATTTATCTTTTGCTTTCATTGTAGATCTGCTTTCATCATTAAACACGAAATCTTAAAAGATGAACACACAGTGCAGGGAGACGCGCACTGTCTTATTTAAATTTTACAAAAATTATAAATATATTACAATATAATATTTATAATAAACTATATTATAATATAATATTTACATTATTTGTATTCATAAGTTTAAATAAATAGAATTCATATATTTGACAATCAATTATGTAAAATTCGTATCCTTTGATGAGAAGGTTACATCTATTTCAAAGGTTATACATTTTTATATCAATGTAAAGAGAGAGATGGGTAGTCTTTTATGTGTTCCAAATTGAAGTTAATACGGGGTTGTTTTGAAATACAAATAAAATATTTATTAAATAAAAAATTTTAGTTTATATAAAATTAATATAAAATATAAATATATTGTATATATTTGATTAATAATAAGTGTAATTATTATAAATTATTAATATTCACATTTTTTTTATGTTTGTTAGATTGTTTTTTGTATTGAATTGAAAGGTTTATTTTATAATTAAGAATGAAGAATATGTGTAATTTTTTTTGTGCTCAATCTAGAATAACATGCAATATTTAAAATAAAACTAAAATATTTATTAAAGAAAAAAAATCCATAAGTAAAATATTTTGATGCTTATATTAAGTAACATAATTTTATACTAGCTTAATTTTATCTCAACCTTAGATTTGTAAGTGTTCAGAGGGATCAAATCTCTTAAAGTGCAAAACCTTATTTAGTTGTGCACTTTAAAGAGATTATCCCTCTAAATAAATGTTCTCTCTTATAGTTTGTGTATTGCGTATTAAAAAGAACAATGCTAAAATCTTTCGAGAGAAAAGCACATACTCTTACAATAGATTGTCATACTTTCACAAACTCTCATATCTTCATGTTTATGATCTGTAAAACTGTTGTGGATATTCCACTGGACAACTCACCATAATAGATCTGATAATAATATATTAAAATACTGAATATTTACACTATTACGATTTTATTAAAACTTCTAGATCTTTAAATTTAATTGTAATTAGAGCATGCATGTGAATGGACATTATGCAGAAAAGTAGAGAACGACAAAATAAGCTCACACATACATAAGACATAAGATATGCTCTATGCGAAACCCTTTCGGGAGAAAAACACAGGGGGAAGGTGAGGTCACTTCGCTCTCTTCCTCTATCTGGAAATATGGCTGCAGGTACAAAGATGTAATTATTATGGCCCATGGGCTACTACAGTGCACAAATCCTCTCTGTGTGCTCTACCTCCTATCTCTCTTGGCTATTTTTTCTCATCTATGGAACAAAATTCTCTCGAAGGAATGGAATGCCTCTTCCTCCTAGCGACCCGGTTATAACACAACCTGATAGCCTACTAGTGGTTAATTTTGGCTACATCAACTCTTAACTAGAGTTACAATATGGGACCATTGACTTGACTTTGAGGTTACTAATGATTAAGTACTTTCGAATTCTTTCTACTTGTCTCCACTTGTGATTTGACATGTTGCTCCCCCAAACTTCACATCCATAGAGGATAACCAAGGTAACCAACACTCCAAAAAGAGTTTTCTTGGTTCTCTAGTCTCATAATTATGATTTCTTGCATCTGTTCTAAAGAAGGTAAGAATCTCTCCAACACCCTTGCATCCTTTTAGTTATGCATGTCTCCCAACTTGGCTTGTTGTGAAAAAAAATTCCCAAGTACTTGTACTCTTCCACTATCTCCAAGGGTTTTTCCTCAAATATGAAGCTAACTTGTTGCTTTTTTTGTTTCAAATAGAAGATCATGAGTTTGGTTTTTCTAGTGTTTACATGCATCCCAACCTCCTGACAGAAGAGCTCTAAGGCCTTCAAATGCTCTCTCAAACCATGAGAAGATTTTGCAATTAAGATAAGATCGTCAACATACAAAAGTAGCTTCACCACATAACTCACTAGTTGAATACCCTCTCCACTGGTGTTGTTTAGCCATTCTTCTAGCTTATCAATATATAAACCAAATAGAGTGGGGGAAAGGGGGCACCCCTGCTTGACCCCAATGTCACTACCAAAGGATTCTAAAAAGCCCTCTTTACTTCTGATTTTAGCAGTAACTTTCTCATATAGTTTATGGACAACAACTCTATATTCAATTGGGATTCTAATCTCTTCCATTCTTCTCCAAAGCTTATCCCTAGGAATAGTGTCAAAATCTTTTTTGAAATCAACAAAGCAACAAAAGGCTTCCCCACCCTGAATGTCCCATAATTTTTCGATGAAGTGCCTAAAAGTGATGCAATGATCAATTGTAGAGTGCCTTGGCATAAAACCAGCCTATCCTTTTTCTCTTTTACCTTCTTTTTTTTCCCAACCACTAATTTTATGCTCTATCATGCTCCCAAACAGTTTTCCAAGAAGAGGATTGACCATAATAGTGCAATAATTAGAGGGATTATTGATGTCTCCACTTTTGAAATAGGTATATTGACACTTGTTGTCCATTCAACTAGAAAATTGCCTTGCGTGATGCTATTGAAGATCCTTTTGATTATTAGAGCCAAGATCTCAACACCCTATTTTAAGAATTCTGCCTGTAACCCATCAATGTCTTGGGCTATACCACTCGCTAATTCTTTTATACCACGCTTGACATTCTCAATTGAAAATAACACAATTGTACAGTTTAACCAGTTTCCTGCATCTCTTGTTGATTTCACTTTCTCTCATTCCTTCCTTCGCTCACCTTATTGTTCAAGTGTCAAGTCATCATCTAGGTAAATATGGGTACCTCTAAGTAGCTCTCTATTCTTTAGGATATCCATCTTGTCTTCTATACTTTTTAATGAAACTATGACATGTCTATCAACTCCATTTTCTGCCTTCCTACTAATCATATTTGTTTGTTGAATATAACCTGTCCAATTCAACTTGTCCTTGAAAAAATCCCTTGCTAAAATATTTGTTCTCTCTTTTTCTCCATAGTCTTTTAGGCTTTTGATGATGAAATTTCTGGCCTTGCCTTGCCTAGTTTTTTCTTCTCTTATTTGCCTCTTGATTTATCTCTTCATAGTTTATTTTTTCTCAACCAACTGTTCCTTTACCACTTGAGCCCAAGTTTTAGCTTCTTCTATTTGTTGCTTTAATTTGATTTCTCTCATTTCCATGTTTGTAATTGTTGATTGAAATTCATCCATTTGATTTTCTCTACTATTTTTCCTTGTCCCTATGTCTCTTTCTTCTACTATCTTCATTTACTCTAACTCTTATTTCAGCATGATCAACTCTTGCTACCCTCTTTCCATATTGTTTTGTAAGCTTATTACGTGCTCTTTGAGGAACTTGTTTTCTCTTTCAAGTTTTTGACTGACTTCCAAAATTTCTTTTAATTTGACAACTTCATGTTGTACCTTTAGCTCAATATACTCGATTCATTTTTTCATGCTCATGATTTCGCTTACATAGAGCTCTAACGACCACAACAATGGAGTGGTTGTGTGGTTGTATGTGTCCTCACTGCTGTCCTCTTTGTTTGCTAGAGTATCTTCACTCTCATTTTTCTTTGAACTAAGTTCCTCTTCTATTTTCAATACCTCTTTATTCTTGCTAAAATCCCCATCTTGGTTTTTATGCTCTGCTACTAACAAAAGCATTTTGGCTGTGAAATTTGTATAGTTTTTAGTTTTTTTTGGTAAGATCCAAGTGAGTTTTTTTCTCTGTGATTGTCTCATCATTTTGGCCTACCTTTCAATCTCTGATTTATGCCAAATGCATTGGCTTGAGAAACTCTGGGAGAAAGGGATTTGAGTTCCCACTTATATTCTTTGCAAGAGTGATGTAATAAGGGTCATATCTCCCCCTTGAGATTTGGAGATTAGGATTCCAAGATGTGCACCCGCTTTCCTCCAAAATTCTTTTGAACTTAGTATTTTCCTTTGATAACTACCTGTTACATCCCACCTGTTTGAATTTTTTAATCTTACTCATTGTTTCCTAGGTATTTAGTTTCCACCAAAACTAACATTTTTCTACATTGGACCCACTTGTCCCCATATAAGGTTATCTTAACACTTACTTATCGGTTATGAGAAGTTTAACCGGTAGTCAAGAGTCATAGTATTGTATTAATGTGTTGATTAATTTATTTAATGTTGGAGTACATTGAAATCTTCTTGCTATCATGGAAAAATAAGATGTAAAAGATTCTAAGGAATACAATTTTACATAAATAAATTTAAAAATTATTTAAAAATATTAAATTCCAATGTTAGAATATTGTCTTCCATCCAATAATGTACTAATGTGTTAATTAGTTTATTTATTATTGGAGTACATTAAAATCTTCTTGCCATCATAATAAAAATAAGATGTAAAATATTTTAGCCAATACAATTTTAGATAAATAAATTTAAATATTATTTAAAAATATTAAATTCCAATTCATAAATTTAAATTATAAATAAATTTTTAGAAATCTTTTTGATCAAAAGAAAACTAACAACTAATCAATGCAAATCTAAATACATTATACACTATTTGAAACATATATCATAAAATTACAAAGAAAATTTTTATTAAGTAAAATATTACTCTAATATTTAAAATACTTGTAAACTTACATGATGTTTAACATTGGGTGTTAAAAAAATTGGTCAAGTTTTGGCTATTAAATTGATATTACAATTAGAAAAATCTTAACCAATCATTTTACAATTTTTTAAATTTATACAAATATACAACCATAAAATGTCCGTTTTGCAATATAAAATAAAATTATTAATCTATCATCTTACATTTAGTTACTAACATGTTTAACAATGATAAAATTAACCACAGAAATATAACTACAAATATTATATCTAGGGAAAAATAACAACCGTAACTGCAAATATAATTTATGAAAAGTTTCTAAGTGAGAACTATGTTCTCCAATTGCAATTCATACACGGGTGGAAACCAACTTTTGACATAACAAAGTACGGACTCTCTCAATCTAAGAACGAACACTTTATTGTGTGGCCCACAAGATTTGAGTGACCCACAACCATTGTTTGCTATGCATCAAACCAATGTAATTAGACGCAGATATTCCACCAATGTAATTTGTGTGGCCCACAAGATTTGAGTGACCCACAACCATTGTTTGCCATACATCAAACCAATGTAATTAGACACAGATATTCCACCAATGTAATTTGCTACTGCTATGCCAATGATGACTCCGGCATTATTTTTGTGCTCAATCTTGAATTAACATGCATCTATACATATAAAAACCATAAGTAAAATATTTTGATGCCCATATTAAGTGACATAATTTTATACTAGCTTAAATCTATCTTAACCTCATATTTGTAAGTGTTCAGAGGGATCAAATCTCTTAAAGTGAAAAACCTTATTTAGTTGTGCACTTTAAATAGATTATCCCTCTAAATAAATGTTCTCTCTTATAGTTTTTGTTTTGCATATTAAAAAGAACAACGCTACAATCCTAGGAGAGGAAAGCATGAACTCTTACAATAGATTGTCATACTTTTACAAACTCTCAAATATTCATGTTTATGATTCGTAAAATTATTGTGGATATTCCATTCGATAGTTCGTCACATTATATCTGATAATAATATATTAAAATACTGAATTTTTACACTATTACACTTTTATTAAAACTTCTAGATCTATAAATTTAATTGTAATTAGTGCATGCATGCAAATGGAAACTATGCAGAAAAATAGAGAATGACAAAATAAGCTCACACACACATAAGACACAAGATATGCTCTCTGTGAAACCCTTTCGAGAGAAAAACCCAACTGGAAGGTGAGGTTGCTTCACTCTCTTTCTCTATCTGGAATTATGGATGCATGTACAAAGACGTAATGTATGTGGTCCGTGGGCTGCTACAGTGTACAGATCCTCTCTCTTTGCTCTACCTCCTATCTCTCCTGGTTATCTTTGCTCATCTATGGAACAAAATTCTCTCGAAGGAATGGAATGTCTCTTCCTCCTAGTGGCATGATTATAACACATCCTAGTAGCCTACTAGTGGTTAATTTTGATTATATCAACTCCTAACTAGAGTTACAATATAAACTCTTCTAGAGTTTTTTGCATCAAAAACTCATGGCTAGCCCCTTTTCCATGAATAATGGGGGTTGACGTGACACCTTCCTGAACTATAGGTGTGAAAACAGGAAGGTCAACATCTAAGTGTCATAACTTTTGCATACAGACTCTGATTGATGCACTTTTTATGTCGTTGGAAATATCTTTGTGTGTAGAATAACATTAAAAGTTGTTATGCCAAAGCAAAAAAAAATTACCCAAAAAACATTGTTTGATGCCTCAAAACGCTTCCGGAAGGTTTCAGAACCTGTTTCACCAAACTAGGTCACGCCAGTAAAAATGGTCCCATGAGCTGATTCCTCCACTTTTTCCACTCTAAATGAATCGATATGCATGAAAAACAATATAATGATCCAATCCATATCACATCTCCCCATTTTGGGAGGATTTTGGTCCCTAAAAGATTTTACCAAATGAGGTGGGGAAATTTCCTCCACCTTCTCTCTGACATACCATTTATGTTTGCCTGGAAGTTTTCCCTTTAATCCAATCTTCCAAAGCTCATGTTGCCCCTATATTGTAGTTCTGGACCTCTTCTACAAAATTGTATCTTCTATCAACTCTATCTAAAAACTTGATCCAGGTGGCAAACACATGCAAAAGTCTAAGAGGATGGTCAGATTGCTCCCAAACTAGCACCAGACCGAAGTGCTCTTCACCCTGATTCCAACGATGTGAGCGACACTCAAATCCGAACTCATATGGGAGAGAAAGAGCCAGTCAAAGTTTTGGTCAAAGTTGGGTTGTGGGCCAGGTTTAAGTGTCCTACAATTTGATCGAGCACAGGGCATGAAACCTAGTTCCTGAAAGCAGATGAATTTGTTGGGTCTTTAATTTTTCTATCCCCTATATCAGACAAAATCGAAAAAAATCTATTATGGTATAAAAATAAAAATAAATATTAATTTGGGTGGTAGGCCATGACCCCTTCCACCCCCGTCGGACCCAACATTATATTATAAAAAATTTCAATTAAATATCGCTGACGGGCCATGACCCCCGTCGGCCCCAACCAACCCTCATAACAAAATTATATCATATATTAACATGGGGTGGGCAGGCCACCTCTGTTAGACCCAGCCCACACCCCAACCCTCCAACCCTCCAACTACCTCTGCATACGATGTATGTATTAATAAAACACATGTATTGTGAGGCCAGCAGGTATTGAACCCATGCCGGCCATGTGGGCTAGCCCGCCACCATGCGGCAACCCCATTTTAATACAACAACAAACATGTAAACAGTCCTCACACAACATCAACAACCCATTTAATACAACACCTAAACACAACCAAAAAACAACTTGCCAAACTTAACCGCATGATGTTTAAACAAAATGCGTTGTGTGTATTTTTGGGAGAGGTGAGATTTGATCCCCCGACCTCTCCACCTCCAGTATTTCGCCTAACTGCCATGCCACGGGTGGCAGCTTTTTAAAGTTTGCCACCCCACCACCATATAAAAATTCTTTTCAGTGCGACGGGGGTAGAGGTAGCGGAATGGGGAGCAGCAGAACCATGAGCGATGGCATAGATGCAGAGGAGAACGCGGCACAGAAATCGAGACAAATTTTTTTTGATTAATTTTTGCAGGTGGAACCATGAGCTTGGAAAAGAGCAGGCGGAACCCTGATTGAGCGAAATTTTGCCACTGTCCAAATTGGACAAACTTTATGTCGATCCTACACCTCTCAGCGACATGAACATGGAAAATTTTAGGGGCAAATTTTTGCCCTTGGGCTAAATTAAGGGGTTTTATATTTTTATTGGGCAAATACTTTGTATCATAGTACATTGTAACAAATTGCCTCAAATTTATTTTATAAAAAAATTAGGTATGGAGGTTAGCCCACCTTATTTTAAGGGGGAGGGTAAAAAAAATGAATTTAGCCCTTGAAATTCTTCCATTCGCCCTCATTTTCAAGAAAATGTGTTTATGATAGTTATAAATATAAATATAAATACAGTGGAGGTATGGTAAATAAATAAAGCCTCTTTTTATACTTACTCCAAAGGTATGACAAATAAATAAAAATACAGATAAACTAGAGGTATGGTAAATAAATAAAACCTCTTTTTATATTTAGTCCATAACCTTCTTTCTATTTAAGAAGGCTCCAAAAAAGAGGTTTTATTTAAGTGAATCCTATGGGCCAAATACCATATTTATAAAAGAGGTATGGTAAATTAATAAAAATATAAATAAACGAGAGTTATGGTAAATAAATAAAACATTTTTTTATATTTACTCCATATGTCCCTTATTTATGAACACGCAAGCGTGTAAATAAATAAAAATATAAATAAAGTGGAGGTATGGTAAATAAATAAAACCTCTTTCTATATTTAGTCCATAACCCTCTTTCTATTTAAGAAGGCTCAAAAAAGAGTTTTTATTTAATTGAATCCTATGGGCCAAATACCATATTTATAAAAAAAGGTATGGTAAATTAATAAAAATATAAATAAACGAGAGGTATGGTAAATAAATAAAACATTTTTTATATTTACTCCATAAGCCACCTTATATTTACGAACACTCAAAAAATGAGTTATATTTAGGTGATGCCTATGGGCCAAATACCATGGGCCAAATTATTATTAATACCATGAAAAAAAACATTATTATCCCTAATATTAGTATTAATAAAAATAAAGATGGCACATGGTATTGACCCATGGTATTCACATGGAATGCAGCCTATTTAAAGGGGGGAATTAAACTAGCATAGATCCATCTTTACTTTGGATCAAATATCATGATATGCAAACTAACATAGAGTGAAGAAAGCATAGATCCATCTTTACTTTGGATCAAATATCATGATATGCAAACTAACATAGAGTGAAGAAATATTTGATCCCTCTCGGGGCTTGGTAGATCAAGAGTAAAAATAGACCTTGTAATTTAATGTCACTTAAACATTTTAACTTGGTTAAAATAAAAAAAAAATTAAAAAAAAATCAATTATTAATTTTATTAATTTTTATAAATTACTAATAGTAGTTTTTAAGCTCCAAGTTAATGATAACCCATGGTATTGATCCATCGTAATACCATGGTATTCATGTGAGCATAGACTATTTAAAGGGGAAATTCTATCAGCTTAGATCCATCTTAATTCCGAGTCTACCAAGTGCTAGGAGGGATAGATAGATTTCATCCCTCTAAGAGTGGTAGATGTGGAGTTAAGATGGATATAGGTTGGTTTTTATGATAATGAAGATATTAAATAGACTTAGGAAATTATATTGTAAAAAAAATCTTGAGGTGAATGGTTAAAGCTACATTTAGTCACTTCACAAAATTTAGTAAAAAATACCGATATCTCCATTAATATCGGTTTTTCTGATTTAACAAAAAAAATTCAAAACAATGAAATCTTAACTCTTTCCGCATCACCCTCACAGAAGAGAGATAATCGCTGCTTAGATTTCCCACCATTTTTCAGACATTCTCAATATGATATCTTCATGAGAAAGTTAAAGTACTGATCTTGGATTAGTTGTTTGAAAATTATGTTGGTTTGTACAACCTTTCATCTTAGTTTGTCGTAATGATATGTAGGGGTTGGGTCACTACACCATATTGTCCTAAAAGGTAGAGATTATGTACTAAAAAGGAAATTAATCCACATGTTACAACGCTGTTAAAAATGGTATGAAGGTAGTGAATTATGCTAATAAGAAATTTATATTGGGAGAGACGTAATTAAATTTTATTACTTAATTGAAGATTTCCAATTAAAATTATAATAAATCTACATTTATTTATTTATATATTGATTGGAAGGCTTCTAACAATAGTCACTTCTTTCCATTAGATCACTTTCATGCCTTTGGGATACCTACTACTTCATTATATTATATAGTTGGGGCTTGCTACTTGTTGGCATGTTGGGGTAAACAAACTTGATGTGGTTTTTTTTTTCCTCGCAGTTGGAGTTTATGGAATAAGAAAGAAATTTGATAGCTTGGAAAAAGTGGTAGCTTGACAAAAGTGGTAGAGGAAACTTTAATCTCTCCTACCATGACAAACATGGCCACTAAAACTTGCAACATTATTTGTAGGAAGTGAAAATTATGCTTCTTTTTCCCAAACGTGTATGTTAGTATATTACAGTTTAATGAATATGTTTTATTATTATCATATATGGTTTCATACTTTAACAAAACATTTGCCAAGACTTCACAATGTTTTATTATTCAGTGAAATATTTTCCAAGATCTTATAAGATTTTATAATTCAGTGAAAGATTTTCCAAGATCTTATAAGATTTTATAATTCAATGAAAGATTTGCCATGAATTTACAAGATAATATAATCTGGTGAGAAATTCGCCATATATTATATATAATATAATATATATATATTAGTGATAAAATCGCCTCCCATTTTTCCTATGTATCATGGGGATTCGCCCATTTATTATACATATAAATTTAGGGTGGTTCTTAAAATTTTCCCTGGGCACGAACCTAATGGCACAAACAGAATTTTGGTCTGAGTAGCAGATATTCAGATGACCCGGAGGAGGGAATCTTTAAGGAATCTAGGGTTAATCTAAAAGATCCCTATAACCCCAAATTCACTTTGTCAGAATTTAGAAATTTGACAGTCGATTTTACACTATTCAACGCCACAAATGTGATGGTGCAATCAGATTTTCCATTTGATCATTCTATTTTTAGGCCACTTTTCAAAATGGAGTGCAGGTGCCAACATTCAATGTGTGAGCAGTCATTTCTATGAGATTCGATGCCACGATATTGATGGTGCAACCAGATCCAACAGTTTATCATCCTCTTCTTCAGATAACTCCTTGATGTGAGGTATATGCAGTGTGATCACATACTTCTTTGTCTCTTTTCTTGAGATGCATTGTGTTGTATAGATCCATGTTTGATGTTGACGTGGGATCTTATTTTGTTCTTGATGTCAGATGTATTTATTGTCATGTTTTGATTGAGATTCCTTTGTCGTCATCTTGACATGACACTCATGTGTCACCATGTATGTTTGAATTGAGATCCCTTTGATGCCATGTTGGCAGGATGCTCGTCATTAACATACATGAAATTATTTCATGCTGATAGGAGTCCCTTTTATTAATGAGTTCCTACAGCAAAACATCTCTTGGAGCCACTCCTGCGTGAGGGCATATTCCTTGTATAATAAATAAAACACATGCATGTACATCATCACTCTTTCCAGCACTTAATACAGCAGCCTACACCATCTTGACATCGAGGCCTGGAGACGTAGTCCCTCCTGGACAAACTCCATTATCAATGTCTTATGTCTTATGTTGTCGATTCTTGTCATGTTCCTTCTTCTTTACAGCATGAATTTATGTTCCTTTATGCTATTTTAAATGAAATTCTAATCACATCATGAAAGCAAAAGATATTGGTTAAATCTGGGAGTTGAGTCAACTCGGATCAGCGCTTGGTGCCAAATATTCCACAGAAGGTAGGACTTGTTCCTCTTCCTGATCTAGCATAGAAGGCTCATAGAGTTTCAAATTCTCTACATTCACGACTAAGTAAATGCGCATATATGGTTGTAAACTGAGTCAATAGTCATTATCACCCACATTTTTTAATATCTCAAAGGGACCATACCTCAAAGCCTTGATTTTCTTACCAGGCCCCTGCAACCTCTCCTTATTCAACTATAGCCATACTTTGTCTCCCACCTTGAATGTTTTTTTGTTTTGCGTTGATCATGCCTGGCCTTATGCTTCTCCTGCAACTTATGCAATGTTTCCTGTACCTGTAGATGGATATGCCTGATCTTCTCTATAATTTTTTCAGCCCTCAAAGTGTCTCCTGTAAGATGTTCCCTCACTCCTCCTTGCTGCCCATATGCAATATTCAAAGGTGAAGATGGAAAATATCCAAAAGAAGCCTCAAATGGGGACCATTTTGTAGAAGTGTGGGTTGATCTGTTGTAAGAATGTTGTATATATAACATATGTTCATCCCAGGTATTCAGATGCTTCTGGTTGTATCCCCTCAGAAGTTGCACCAAAGTTTGTTGTCTATTTCTATCTTCCCATCTATCTGTGGATGGAATGTTGTATATCTCTTCTACTTTGTGTCCATCTTCTCCCACAATGTAGTTCAGAATGCACTGAGAAATCTTGTATCCCTATCTAAAATGATGCTTCTTGGTATCCTGAAGTGCACCCAGACTAGTCCAAAGAATAGGTTTATTGTTTCTTGTCTGCTAATGGTATTTTTACAGAGCTTCAGAACACACATCTTTTTGAACCTATCAACTACCACAAATAGGTAGTCATGTCTCTTCTTGGTTGTCGGTAAACATCCCACAAAGTCCATGGAAATTCTTTCCCATGGATGAGCAGGTACATGTAAGGGATGATATAAACGTTGTTTCTTTTTACTAGGCTTGTTGGTACAACAAATCATGCATCCTCTTATGAACCTAGCTACCTGCTCTTACATCTTGCACCAATACACATACCTAAAATGGTATACCTAAAAAAAGGATTAAACTGTAATGAGATCACTTCAAATATTTTAACCAATAAAACTTAATTTTTTCAATAGCTTTATATGATATATAAATAATTTTTTAAAACAATATATAAAATATTTTACATAACATGTGCACTGAGCCATTCTATCAACACACATTAATTAATTTTTTATTAATCTATTTTTAAGTATATGTAAATATTAATTCATATTACAATATTGTGTTCATAATCCACGTTGGATATTTTATTATACTAGGTCATATGGACAACTAATTAAACATGCATTACATATTATTTTATTTTATTTTTATAGCAGGCATTTCTTTTATATTTAGAGAATATTTTATATTTATATGAATAGGGACATGTATGAACTCCAAGTTGAGCACGGGCACACAGCTTGAGTGGGCGTAATGGTTAAGAGCATGTGTTTCCTCCTAAGAGGTCACAGGTTCAAAACCAAATGGGGGGTAGAGTATGTGTGCCTTCTAGACTTAACAGTCAAGAGGTGGGTCCCTTGTCCCACAAACAAGGGGGTCTCATAGGGTCTCACACACAAAATTGGTGTATGGCTTAACCGTGACCTAGCAATTGGATAATAATAACAATAATACTTGCACATGGCCTTCACATTAAGTTTTGTCCCACAAACAAGGAGGTCTCATAGGGTCTCATAAACAAAATTGGTGTATGGCTTGGTCGTGACCTTACAATTGGATAATAATAATAACAATACTTACACATGGCCTTCACATTGAGTTTTGTCCCACAAACAAGGGGGTCTCATAGGGTCTCATACACAAAATTGGTGTATGGCTTGGCCGTGACCTTACAATTGGATAATAATAATAATAATACTTACACATGGCCTTCACATTGAGTTTTGTCCCCAAACAAGGGGGTCTCGTAGGGTCTCATACACAAAATTGGTGTATGGCTTGGCCGTGACCTTACAATTGGATAATAATAATAATAATACTTACAAGTTGGATAATAATAATAATACTTACACATGGCCCTTACGATTGGATAATAATAATAATAATACTTACACATGGCCTTCACACTGTGTTGTGAAATGAGCCTCTCCTCAACAAGTGGAACAATGGTATTTTATATATAATGTGATTGTCTGTGGTATATAATTAATTTCATTGTTATTTTATATATAATGTGGTTGTTTGTGTTATATAATTAATTTCATTGTTTTTATTTTGAAATGTTATTTAATATAGTAACCTGACCAATGTTATTGTGTTCATATATAAATTATGGATATTATTTATGTTTTATTGTGGAAATTCGTAATTTATAAATAAAATTTGTTATAATACCATAAGCCAATATCATTCCAAAAACCATTAATTTGCAAATAGGATTTGTTATAATATCATAGGCCAATACCATTCCAAAAAACCATAATGCATGTTCAACATTTTTTTAAAATTAATTTAATTAAAAGAGCGGAAAGGCATAACTACTTTTGAGATAAGCTTAAACCTTTGATTTGTGACTACTACTACATATATTCTAAAATATCATGCATAGTTTAAATCCCTACCATCAACATAATAATTATTGATAATTAAATTATATGTATACCTACTCCAAAATAGACACAAAATAATTAAATTTGTTAAACACAACCATGGAAAAGATGGGATGTGAAAGATAAAACATGGATATTTCTATTAACAAATATATACATTTATAATACACTCTTGTGACTCTTCGATTCATCTTCCAAGGTCTCTTGGACTCCTTTTGATTGTTCAACTTCCACACTTTAACACTTAGCAGATTAGGTGTCTAACATTCTCCCCCCCTTAATCTGTAGGGATATATACGAGTCCAAGAAGAGAGCTATAATACAAAATACAATCGTGCATGACAAGAATAGGCTGAATTTTCTCTCTGAGATGATGGCATAATGTGGGAGAACTCGAGGTCTCAACCGACGGTGGTTTAAGAATGACCACCAACATTATAACACTTAGTGCATTTCTTCGAACTCTTCCAAATCTGCTAAGAGGTTGAAATATCCTACTAGAGGAAGTGTCCCTAATTCTTTGAAGAGGGGACCTTCAACCTAGAAAAAGGGAGGTCTACAACCTGTAGTGGTTTAAGGAAGGCCACCAACCAAAGGAATGCTTAGTGCGATTCTCGGAACTCTTCCAAATATGGCAAGAAGTTGAAGTCTTCTGCTAGAGGAAGTGCTCCTTAATTCTTTGGAGAGGGAGACCTTAAACCTAGAAAGGGAGGTCTGCAAAATGTGGTAGTTTAAGTAAGACCACCAACCAAAGGCATGCTTAGGAGCTTCTATGTCTATGTCTACAACTCTGAATCTAGGTATGGTTGTCTCTGGCTATAGGCTTAGGTAGCAGGTTTAGGTTTTGGCTCAGCTCACTTGATTTGTCTTTGAAACTTGTAGATGACCATTACTTCCCCCTATCAGATACAAGGTGAGAAGACACAGAGAACTTAACTACAAGACTTTTCAATACTCTAGCAGAAATTATGACATATGATTGAAATATCTTCTTGGTTGTTGAAGCCCATGACCAAGAAGTGATCCATCCAAGGTGAATATTTGTTCTTGTAGGAGGTTTTTTTTTTAAGCATGTGTGAAGAATGAGTACATTGACCACAATGATTACTCGAGTGAAGATCAAAACAGTGAACCTTCACATGGCCAACTTTGTCACAATGTTGGCATCTGATAGTCTATGGTTTTTGTGAAAGAGGAGCATAATCTGAAACAAGTGAAGATGAACTACCATGAAGAAACCCTGCACCTTGAAATTTGATTGGCTTTGAGTAGTCTAGATTATGAAAGGATGCCTCCTTATCATATCCAATAAATGTTATTTGCTTGTTGCTGACGAGCTCTTCCCAAGGTATAATAATCGGCTTCGGAAGTGCAAGCTAACTTTCTTCTTTTGCATGCAAATCTGCTCTTGCACTAGGCACTGAATGTGAATCAACCTCAACTTTATATTCTTGCTGCTAATGGGAGTCTGTCTCAATCTGGAGCAGTGAATTGTTCTGAACAGAAAACATTGCAACCGATTAAGATTCTTTGGGTTAAATATTTCTATGGGTATTAAGTTTTGATCTAGAGAATATTGTTTAAGTTCAAGGCATATAATATAGTCAAATTTATAATAGAAACAAGGAGCTTACTAGAAAAATCATTCTTTAACATGTCTAGGCTTTGCAAGGAATTGAATGAAAAAACTTAGGGAAAGTTCTAAATTGATTTTTGTCACTAAATCAATGATGTTACAAGGATTTCCTTCCATTGATGTGGAGAAGAAGCAAATCTCTCCTAATTACTTAATGCAGTGGAAGATTTACCTTTACAGTGCACATCATTTTTATTCCATTAACTAAAACACTAAGGTATGAAAAACATACCATTAATTTAATAAAGAAATTTTTTATTTTCTTTTCCTATTTATTATTTATATCCCGCATAGAGCATATATATGGATTCACACATCATCGTCATATTGACTGTAGAATGCTCAAAATTACAGACAAAGATTCCACCATGTAAAAAAGAAATTGACAATACAATTTAAATACTTGTAAATTTGCTTGGTGTTAATAATTAAAATTGTATGGGCGACAAGATTTGAGTGACCCACAACTAAAATCTTCCGTACTGATCTTACACTCCACTATAATCGGGGGAGCATCAATGTAGCATCTGTTCAGAACTAAAAATAAGTACACGTCATGCTGCTTTAGTTGGAATTACAAGGAAATGACACAGGTGCTGTATTCTTGGTCGGCCATCTTTAATTCCCCTCCCCTTTGGATCTTTCTTTAGTTGTATAGGTTTAAATTGTCCGCCCACTTTCTTTCCCAAAGAGTATACCTGTTGCATATTATTCCTCTGATCTTGATATACAAGTGCTTGACAGGATTGCAATGTCCATGTCATCTTTCTTTTCCTTTTCTTTTTATTCTTTTTTTATTGAAAGTCCAAGATGATGAGAATCTCAATCATGTAAATCACTGTTTGATGTTCACTTTAATAGGAAAAGAAAAAGATACATTCCGCGTAAATTAGTTAAAGAAGATAACGCTCTTCATAACCTGTTTTCTTTCTTGATTTTCTTGGTATCCGACATCCATATTTCTTATTATTTTCAGAGATGGCCTCCCCCACCGTCTCCGTTACCTTCTTGATGTTTTTCGTCACATTTTTGGTAATGAATCATTTCGCATCATACAGTAAGATTTTGTCTTTCTATTTAATTCAAACCCGCATATATTTATTTTAAGCATAGATTTATCTATCTTAAGCATGGATCTCACATGAGCCTTCCTGATGTTTTTTGTCACCTTCTTGGTAATGAATTTTTTCGCATCATATAATAAGATTTTGTCTTTCTATTTTATTCAAACCCGCATATATTTATTTTAAGCATAGACTTATCTATCTTAAGCATGGATCTCACATGAGCCGAGAGATCAATTTTCTTTAGATGCAAACTTATTTTAGAGTGCAAAAACAATGTGTAATTTTTCATTGTTTAAATTGTATTTTTGAATGGTATAGAGATTACATTACTTGAACTTATAAGTCCAAAAACTCTTTATTGGATTTCTACAAAAGAATGGTATACCTAAAAAGGGATTAAGTTCTAATAAGACCACTTCAAATGTTTAAATCAATCAAACTTATTTTTTTCAATAGATTTATATGATATATACATAATTTTTTAAACAATATATAAAATATTTTATCAACACACATTAAAATGTTTTTTTTTATTAATATATTTTTAAGTATACGTCAATATTAATTCATATTAAAATATTTTGTTCATTACCCACATTGGATATTTTATTATAGTACATCATATGGACAACTAATTAAACATGCATTACAGCTTGAGTGAGCCTAATAGTTAAGACCATGTGTTTACTCTTAAGAGGTCACAAGTTCAAAACCAAAGGGGGTAGAGTAGGTATGCCTTCGTAGACTTAGCAGTAAAATGTCCCTTGTCCCACAAATAAGGGGGGTCTCATTCACCACCTCCCTTGTCCCACAAACAAGGGGGTCTCATACACCAATTTGATGTCTGGCTTGGTTGTGACCTTAAATTGGATAATAATTTTTTTCTATTTTATTATAGCACGGGTTTCTTTTACATTTACATAATATTTTATTTTTATCTTAATAGGGACACGTGTCAACTCCAAGTTGAGCACAGAAATACTTACACGCTACCCTCACACTAGGTTGTAGAATGAGCCTCTTGGCTCAACAAATGTGGGTTTTTTTCAGGATCTTTGAATACCTTAACTGACAACGATAAAGGAAAACAACCCTCGGAAAAATCATGGCAAAATCTCGCAGCATGGACAAAGAAAAACAATATCATAGGTAATGTTCGATTCTACTCAATGGGATTTTAAAGAAAATTAACAATCTTCCAGTAGGAATTGTTTCCCAAATTTAGTAGCAAAAAGATAACTCCATACTTGTTAGATTTTTGAATCCACAGTGGCCTGTAATTTTGATGGGTACATGTGTAAAATTAAACTTATGAACCAATTTTTTTATAGTAAAATTTGAGTATCTAAACTTATTGTTCAAACATTGACTCACTCCTTATTACACTCAAATAAAGGGAGAACTGCTTGGTTTGTTTAGGATTTTATTTATCAGAATCACAATAAATTAAATATTGTTTCTTAAACGTGAAGTCGAATTACAAAAAACAAAAAATCGGCGTCAACCTCATCGTCCTCAGCAGTCCACCGCCCACATCACCAATGCCAACCTACTACGTCATCCCAGTGACTCCACTGTGCAGTCATGTATTCCACATGACAAAATTGGAGAATTGTAGAGCTTCTTCCATCTATAAATTTGTAATCTCTCCTCTGCCTGAGGAATGCAAGCTAAGGCAAGGCCCTCCACTAATGAAAAGCTTGTGTTTTTTGTGCTTTCATTTTTCCATTCTTGTTTGTGACATGTTGTGTGTCTCTGAATTTGTGAAGTCTTTTGTTGTCGGTGCTCCTCTGTGCTCCTCTATGCCCATCAACTGGTATCAGAACCTTCTTGATATTTTACTTACGCGATATCTCCCTCTTGATCTCCTCAGCAGCAAAATCCCATCCGTCAACGTCCACCATTGGCATTATCTACGAGTTGTTCATGATCTGAACCACTAGGATCGCACGAATAATGAAGTGGGCACAAACCATTGTGTAATAAAGTGGCATTTTATAGGTTTGTGTTGGGACTATTCTCAGTCGGCGTCTTGGACTTTTTCATTGGCCAAGGCATCATTAGCATAGCGAGGACTCTCTCTAGTCCCTTCGATTCGGCGACTTCTTTCACACCCTACGGCCTCTAGTACTTGCGCCCTCTTTCGACACCCATGCTCTTCAAGGAGGGTCGATATATCTTGTGCATGCCACCTACTGTCACGACGTTGAAGCTCAGTGCTGTACCAACGAGCCCTTCTTTGGCAAAGTCCCGCTATCTGTTGGAGAACTCTGGAAGGCGGAGGCAATGACCAGTGGAATGGTATGGGATCATGTATGTTTGTGAGTTGTGGTTGTGGTTGTTTAAATGAACAACATTAAAAACATGGGGTTGGAAGTAATGCATTTTAATTCATTAATTAATTATTTAATTAAAAAGAAGAGGTGTTCCTTTGTTAAAAGGGAGGCGTGAAAAAAGGGAGGTGCTCCTTTGTTAAGGGAGAGGGATTTTTATTTTAAAAGGGAGGTGATCTTTGTTATATGATAAAAAAAAATAATAAAGGAGGTGGATTTTGTCTTTTATTTTAAAAGGTGCAATAATTAAAGGTTTTTTGTAAAGTTTTATTTTGTAAGAGGAGTTTGATTTTATAGGGCGTGAATTTTATTAACAATGGAGACAACAGTTACAGATATGGAGAAATTGAGCAAGGCTAATTTTTCCCTATGGAAATCACAAATGAAGGATATATTGATTTTGTAGGATCAATATTTGTCGATTGAGGGTGTAACAAAGAAACCCTCATCAATGAGAGATGAGGAATGGAATAAGCTAGATAGAAAGGCGATTGCAACAATCCACCTGTATCTAGCAAAGAACGTGTATTTCAATGTGTCCAGAGAAAATACGGCAAAAGGATTATGGAAGAAGCTCCATGATCTATATGAGAAGAAAACGACATCAAACAAAGTATTCTTGGTGAAGAAGCTTTACAATCTCAAGATGAAGGAGGGTGCTTCAGTTATTAAGCATTTGAATGAATTTAATATTATTACTAGTCAGCTTGCCTCTATTAAAATCATTCTAGATGATGAAATTAGAGCCATTTTGTTAATGTGTTCTATGCCATACAACTGAGAAAATTTAATTATAGCTATGAGTACTTCAGCACCTGCAGGGACTCTGAAGTTTAATGATGTCGATAGTCTTTTAATGAATAATGAACTGCAATGCAAGTCAATTGCAAAAAACCAGCGAGGAGAAGCTCTAGCTCTAAGTGATCGTGGTAGGAAAATTGATCAAGGCCGACAAGGACAATCACGATCGAGAGGTCAATCGAAATCAAGGAGGGGCAGGATCATCTGCTTTCATTGTGGCAAGCTCGGGCACATGAAGGTGATGTGTTGTTTATTGTTTTAGTAGGGTATGCATGTTAATATGCATCTAGTAGTAGCTTCGATTGGATCCTTGGATATGGGGCATCTCACCATGTAACCCCATGCAAAGATAATTTTTTTACATATAATCTTGGTGATTATGATAGAGTGCATTTGGGGAATAATAATTTTTGCATTATTGTTGGAGTGGGAGATGTCTAGATCAAGAGGAAGGATGGACAAGATATATTGTTGAAACAGTTCAAACATGTACCGGAAATGCGCATGAGTTTGATCTCTATGGGACAGTTGGATGATGAAGGCTATTCCACAAGCTTTGGAAAAGGAGGCTGGAAAATTAGCAAAGGATCATTGGTCATGGCTAGAGGACCCAAGACATTATATATATTGAAGGCAATTATAAGAAAATCAGATTTTGTTGTCACAAAAGAAGGAAATTCAGCAGATCTATGGCATAAGCGCTTGGGTCACATGAGAGAGAAGGGTTTAAAAATCCTTGTTGGTAAAAATTTATTTCTAGGTATGAAATCCTACAATCTCAATCTTTCTAAGCATTGTATATATGGTAGAGAAAGAAGGGTTTCATTCCTTAGAGGTTGTCATGACAAAAAGAAAAATTTGTTAAAATTGATACACTCAGATGTGTTTGGTTCTATTAACATCAAGTCATTAGGATGAGAATCATATTTTGTAACAATTATAGTCCAGGAAGGTTTGTGCCTACCCTATGAAAAGTAAAAGTGAAATATATGAAATATTTCAAAAATTCCATGTTGTTGTTGAAAGAGAAACTAACAAGTTTCTCAAGTGCTTGAGAACAGATAATGGTGGAGAATATTTCTCAAATGCATTCAAGTAATATTGTAACAGGTTTGGCATAAAGCATGAGAATATTGTGCCTAGTATTCCTCAACGGAATGGTGTTGCAGAAAGGATGAATCACACCATTATGACAAAGGTGAGAAGTATGTTGTCCAATTATGGTTTGGAGAAGAATTTTTTGGCAGAAGTTGTAAGGACAACTTGCTATCTTATAAATCGATCTCCAAGTACAGCCTTGGATGGCGGCATCCCTAAAGAAGTTTGGACTGGTAAGAAGTTGAATTATTCTCATTTGAAAATATTTGGATGTGAAGCATTTGTACATATTCTAAAAGAAAATAGAGCTAAGCTAGATGATAAATCTATGAAATGCATTTTTCTGGGATATGTGGATGAAGAATTTGATTATCGTCTATGGGATCTAGTCAAAAATAAAATCATTAGAAGCATGGATGTTATGTTTAATGAGTCAGAAATGTTTAAGAGGACTCTAGGTGAGGTGGAGGTCAAGAAATTTATTGACAGGTTTGAAGAGCAATAGGAAGGCATCTTAATTGTTTTCAAGAGGCTTGTAGAGTTGAGCACAGTAAAGAATGGAAGAAAGCGATGGAGAAGAAATGAACTCTTTGTTGGAAAATAAAAATTGGGAGTTGTTAAAGCTTCCAAAAGCTAGAAAGGCTCTACAAAACAAATGGGTTTACAAGATTAAGCACAAAGGTGATGAAAAGAAGGAGAGGTATAAAGCAAGGTTGGTGGTGAAAGGATTTTCCAAAAAGGAAGGTATTGACTTCACCGAAATTTTCTCACATGTTGTTAAGATATCATCCATTAG
This sequence comes from Pinus taeda, assembly GCA_000404065.3. NCBI lineage: Eukaryota > Viridiplantae > Streptophyta > Pinopsida > Pinales > Pinaceae > Pinus > Pinus taeda. Next base: position 35,669 of record APFE031624835.1, on the reverse strand, counting down.
AGTTATTTTGGTCTTGTTGTTGCTTTAGACTTAGAATGTGAACAGTTAAATGTAAAAACTACTTTCCTTCATGGAGAATTGGAGGAAGAAAATTATATGGAACAGCCAGAAGGCTTCATAGAAAAAGATAAAGAAGACCTTGTTTGCATGTTGAAGAGGCCTCCATGGGTTGAAATAAGCACCTCAACAATGGTACAAGAAATTTCATTCATTCATGTTGAAACATGGTTTTCACAGGTTGGAAGCTGACCATTGTGTCTATATTAAGAGGTACGATCAAGGAAAGTATATCATATTATTTTTATATGTGGATGACAAGTTGATTATTGGGCATGATAAAAATATGATCAATAGGTTGAAGAAAAATTTGCGTAGCAAATATGCAATGAAGGATTTGGGTCCAACACAACAATTATTGGGCACAATGATCATGTGTGACAGGAAAAACAAAAGGTTGTGGTTGTCACAAGAAAAATATATCAAGAACGTGCTTGAAAGGTTTAATATGAAGGATTCCAAGCCATTTTGTACACCCCATGTAGCTCACTTCAAGCTGAGTACTAAGTTATGTCCTAGTGATGACAAGGAGAAGGAAGAGATGAGCGATATTCCTTATGCTTCAGTAGTTGGCAGCTTGATGTATGCCATGGTATGTACACGACCATACATTGCATATTCGGTGGAAGTAGTGAGTAGGTTGCTTGCCGATCGAGGAAAGCAACATTGACAAGAAGTAGAATGAATTTTGAGGTAACTCAAGGGTAATAGTCATTATTGTTTATGTTTTGGTCATAATGAGACTGTGCTTGAGAATCCACAGATGCAAATATGGCTGGAGATATTGACACCAGAAAGTTCACTACAGGTTATTTGTGCACATTTGCAGGTGCAGCAGTATCTTGGGTGTCAAGGCTACAAGAATAGTAGCTCTCTCTACAACAGAGGTAGAGTACATAGCTGACACAAAAGCTTGTAAAGATATGTTTTGGATGCAAAGATTCCTAGGAGAGATAGGTATAAAGCAGGACAAGTATGTTATATATTGTTATAGTCAAAGTGCCATTCACTTGGCAAAAAACCCAGCATTTCACTAAAAAATGAAGCACATTGACTTAAGGTACAATTGGATCTGACATGTGTTGGAGGAAGGATGATTATCATTAGAAAATATCCATACAAATAAGAACTCTGCTGATATGCTCACAAATATTTTACCAAGAAATAAGCATGACATATATAGAGGCATGGTAGGACTTGTTGTGACTTGATCTAGGATTTTGCATTCAGCATCAAGTGGGAGAATGTTAAACATGAAGTATAATTAAAAGAAATAATCACATCAACTGCACCGTCCTCAGTCGTTCATTGCCCATGTCACAGATGCCAACCTACTACGCGTCCCAATGACTCCACTATGCATTCATGTATTCCACATGACAGAATTGGAGAATTATAGAGCTTCTTCCATTTATGAAAAGCTTGTGTTTTCGATTTTCCATTCTTGTTTTTGATCTGATGCGTGTCTCTGAATTTGTGAAGTCTTGTGTTGTCTGTGCTCCTCTGCGCCCATCATTATTGCGCTCTTTTATTTTTAAATTACATCAAAACAAAATAATCTCCCCTCAATGGAAAAATTTATGTTGTGCGAGGTTTTATTATGTAGAGCCAAATGAGATAAATGTACAATGTGAACGTTTACAATGTGCCGACAGATAAGGTAGTGTAGCGGTCTTGCAAAAGAAGGATTTTTTGCTCATCTTGTGGATTTTATTATATTTCATTGAAGTCCTTGCAATATCAAATTTGCAGATTCTTTTTTGGTAATTTGCATTGAGATGCTTTTTGTTTTGCGGTGGCATTGCAGGCAAAGACAATAAATAAATGGGACTCCCTCATCGTTTGCATAGACGCTCTCTACACCTTCAAATGCCATCTCTCCGTCCTCATCACTTCTAGTGAGTGGCAGTAGAACCCAAATTAATCTGACAATAAAAATCAATAATAGGAACTGTAACTAAATAGTAAAAGCCAATCTAAATACGAATGTTTTCCAATTAATGAAAAATGTAAATTCGACAGCAATTTGCAATTCTTGTTGCAGTGCCACTTCCAACAACTCCAAAATTTTCTATTCACTAATTTTTAGAGAAGAGAAATGAGAGGTTCCATGAAGGAATGGCTCCTTAATCTCCCCACTGCAAAATTGATTCATGTTTAAACTCCATGTCACCATATAAAAAATATCAAATTCCTTATGTCTTGCAAATTCTTTTTATTTTATTAAAAAGAACCCTTCACCTTAATTGGTGGGTTATTGGCGGAAGTTTTAAAATGACAAGTTTTGATGTTGGAAATTGTAATATGAAATTACTTTTATTTGATTGTTGAAGTAGACATTTCACTTATTTGAATGAATAAGGAAAGAATGGAAAGAAAGCATTTTTTGATTGGGAAAAAAGTATTTGTTCACTACATAATATTCGATAAATAATCTAATAACCGAAAACGAATTTAAAAATTTTCTTTATTTTAAATTTTTCCATGTCCTAATCTTGTACTTAATCCATAGTATTAAATATTTGACAAACCATCTATAATTTTTTTAAATTTAATTAAAAATTATAAAATCTCATTATTAAAGTGACGAATTTTTTAGCCAAGAGGGTTATTCTATAGCTCAGTATGAGGGGATGTGTAAGTTTGTCAGTCCAACTATGCCCCTTTAAAATAAAAACAAAAATTAAAAATTATGTCCTAAATAGAAAAATAAGGT